>VYZP01016351.1:6423-50195 GCA_013400635.1 Hypocryptadius cinnamomeus | reverse complement strand
TAGTATTCATCTCTTTGACAGCTGGGCTGGCTGGCCAGCAGCAGCACTCCAACCTCACTTCTCTACTTTTTGTATTGAAACAGCCATAATTTTATCCAGGAAGAGGAATGTAAAATAATTAAGCAAAACAAGATTGTCCTGTAAATAGTGAATGAAGAATGGTTCTCTTAGGAAACCTAGGATCTGTGATAAAGGAATTGAGAGAGAGGAGTACTGAAGAGACAATGTAGGAAACTGATAAGGGAATTAAGAGGTAATTTTCCAGTTGGTTGTTAAAATTCAGCTCAAATAACACTGATAAATGCTTTCAGAGTCATTGTAATGAAGTTTACATGAGACATAGTGGTAAACAATGGGTTTAGTCTCATCAAAGATCACAGCTCACTTAATGACGTACCACAAAAAGCTATACACTAGTATAGGGCTAAAGAGCTGTGGACTTACAGAGAAAACCTTTACCACTTCCACACTGCCATCAACAGCATAAAAAAAAGGTCAACAAAAAAGGAAACCAAGAATGTTTTGCAAACAACAGTTCAGAGAAATTTAAACCTGTATTTTTTCAATGAAAAGATTAGAAACATTTACATTCTCCCACTCAAAATCCACCTTCTTTTGAAAGCTTTTCCTAAGGGGTAAAAACCAACTTCCTAAAAGTCAAAGGGTCCTAAATACACTTGTTAAAAAGGGAATAAAAGAATGCTTTTCAGATTGTCTTAGTCTCTGCTTTGTGCACTTTCTCATCATCTCGTTTTTATGGAACCTTACCAGAACTAGAAGTGTGGTAGAGTTCAGTGTAGGGCTCTATATGGACTGATGCCCCAGATGGGATCTCAGGTATTCTGCCCTCCATTTCTGTGCTGATGGTGAGGTGACCATGCTCATCAATGCCACTGAACTTCTGCTTTACAACCAGCTTCTCATTGTTGCCAAGAAAAGTTACCTCTGTTTGCCGTGTAAACTCACCACCTAAAGAAAGAGAATTAGTTTAACACTAAACTTGATAGAGGTTTCCAATTCCTTCTATTCCAAATATTGCTCCAAGTAGATAAAATATAAATTACTATTGTCTGCAAGTTTAGATGTAGCACAATTACTAATGTCTTGTGTTTCTAATGAAATAACTTTCAGAGGTATACTGATAATATACTTGGAGACTGTAAGCAAA
The DNA here is from genome assembly GCA_013400635.1 of Hypocryptadius cinnamomeus. Classification (NCBI taxonomy): domain Eukaryota; kingdom Metazoa; phylum Chordata; class Aves; order Passeriformes; family Zosteropidae; genus Hypocryptadius; species Hypocryptadius cinnamomeus. The sequence goes on along the minus strand of VYZP01016351.1, from coordinate 49,027 downwards.
TTTTTAAAGCACTGAACATGATAAATCACAAATCCCTGCCCTGAGGCAGTGAGATTTTAATAAAATGAAGAAGAAGTTCTGACTAAGCTAATAGCAGTAGGCCTTATCCTACCATTTAAAAGGACATTTTAGAGAAAACTTCCATTAGGAGTACAGAGAGTTAAAAAAATAAAAGTCAAAATCCAGTACATCTGTTTCCAAATCAAAACCAAGTGGAACGTATGTTGTAAATTCCAGAACAAGCTTCAAACATACCAAATCCAAGAAAATCCCAAACCAAAAAGTTGTGTTCAACTAAATTCATATTACAAGTCTGTAAAGGATCAAATTTTCAAAAGAAACACATGTTCTCCTAGAACAGACTGACTCTACAGCTTGAATTCACAGCAGCACAACCAACTAGATTTGGCCTTAATCTCTTATGAAAAGCTCAAGCTGTGAGCAGGGGTTTCCCTCAAACCAGCTAACAGTGTCATTTGCATGTCATGCAGCAGCTGTTTCTGTAAAGTGCTCGAGACCCTCAGGAGGTCAGGTTACATCTCTTGAAGATGTAGGAGAAGCTTCTTTTAGGAGACGCTTAACTATGTACACTCAAGTAACAACCCCCCAACAGATCTTTTTAATAATCTCTTTCTTGAAGAGAAACTGGCCAAGCCAATCTTCTCTCTGACACACTGTTGTTGTACACTGTGTTGTTGTACACTGACAGTAAATTAAAAGGTCTATTGTCTATATATTGTAAACAAGAAAAATGGTGAGAAATTTGATTACAAAAAACTTTTTTTGATTACAAAAAAACATTTTGCCGCTCAGAATAGGTGTGTGTTTTCACCCTATATTGCTTCTAAATACAGATTTCTTTTCTATCAAGACAGAGGAAAGCATAGCAATTTTAAACATTATTTTAATTTAGAAGTTACCAGTAATGCTGAATCCATTTTTATATCCTTGCTGTTCCACAGCAAACATCCATCCTATGATACCTCCAATAGAGGCAAGAGGTAGCAAAGAATACCCCAAAGTCTCTGGGATTGTGCTGATAGCAGTGTAGGCACGCCCTTGGTTCATCACAACATAGGAGTGGAGATCAGTGTTCTCAAATACAACTGGAACAGGGTTGTTTCCTACAAAGATTCTTCCTCTGACCTTGCCGTTGACTCTCTGAGGAGAACCTGGCAAATCAATGCAGTGCATCAGAACAAAATGAAAGCACTCTCATACTCTCCAAGGAACATGTCCAGAGTGTTCACAGTGTTTAGTGCTGAAATAAGTGGCAAACAAATACTCAGAGTTCGGACAAGAAATTGCCATATGCTCACTCGCTTATGTAGGTACACGCAAGTATGTTGTCTTATGTGGAAGATTAAACAGCCAAATTTGACTGAAGAGATGGTCTTTATCCTCACTGAAAGTTCTGTCTGCAAGGATAATTTCGTAACACTGTTACAGTGCATCTGACAGTAAGTGGCACACAGAAACCTCTTAAGATCACACTTCATATCAATACACACTGAATGCAAATTCGTTCATTCCCTATTAGGACACTAATGCCATTAGGCATTAGAATAATTGACCTATTATTCTAACCCATTACATTTCCTGGCTCTGAACTACTGGCCATTTGGAAGACTGTCAGTGTTATACAGCAGTAGCTATTTTGGATTGCTAATTTTCTCCTGTATATAATTTCCTACATGGAAGTGTAAATTTCATTATCATCAGATCCTTCTTTTCTTTCTATGGCAAATCCAGTTTTATGAACTGAAAGCTAAGTATTAGGTTTTGCTTTCCTGGTTTATAAAACACAGTCTTGCAGTAAACTATTTGAGTTGCTGAAATGCATCTGTGCTCTGAGCCGAATCACTGCGAGGATTACAAGTGTATACACAAGAAATTCCTTCATGGATTTTACACGGGAACAAAGTTTAAATGGGTATTTAACAGAAATCTGTCAGATCACCCTTTAGCAAAGCAGCTTAAGAGTCACAGAGCGCCATGCTCTTTGGTTCACTGATCAAAGTTAATTTGTTCATCACTTTGAACTGTCCATTTCTAGAGTGAGGAGTATATCAGATTATAACATGTTGGAACTTCATGGTTAATTCTAGGAAATACCACTGGATGTTATGTTTTCTTTTAAATGATGTCAGTTACAGAAGTTTATTTTTTCTAGAAAGTCACATTAAAATGCATAAAGCATAAAATTGACCACTCAAAATAATTTGCTTCACTCAAAAAAACATTTTAAAAAGTAGAGCTCACTGATTCGAATGTCTTTCACTATATCTCAGTGCTAAGTCTTTCAAAAAGTTTTTATCAGGTCTTTTTTGGAATTAAATACAAGTCATCTCATTCAAGAACTCCATATGTAATTGTTGCTTACGTATCTAAACTTCAAACCAGTTACCTTCTGCTACACACTGTCTGCCATTTCCTTTGTAACCAGCAATACAGCTGCAACAAAACCCGTTGGGATAATCCTTGCAAATAGCGTGAACGGAGCACTGGTGACGGTTGTTAGCACACGTCTCTTGGACATCTGTGTGGTAGCGAAACACTGTGGAAAACAAGACCAGACATTTATATTTCATGTAATTACTGTGGTATTCACATATCCCTGGAATAGTTTAAAAGTATCTCTGGACTCACTTGATCAGTTTTTCATTTTCTCTTTAAGGAAAACAAACTACTGCAATTAAATTGGCTAACCTTGCAAATAACTTTCTACTATTTTGCAGAAAATGTCAGGGCTTCAGCTGTTTAATTATTTAGTAAGAAAACTGTTTAATTCTATTGACTTCAGCAGATCCATATTAACACAGATCAAGTAAAATTCCTGTCAAAGCTAAACACACAATAATTTTAATTTGTCCTTGTTTCCAAATCAAAACAAAAAGGGGACTTCTTAACTTCAGAACAAAATCTATCAGTACAGTACCCAGGACCATGCAGCAACTGATGCTCCCTGCAATCCTGTTTTACCCTGTTATTTAATGGAGATAGCAATTCTCACACCTGTTTCAAGAAACAAGTAACATCTGGGCAGTCAGTCACACGACTCTGAAATTTCTAGAATTTCTATAATTCTAAATTATTAGAATTTAGAATTGCTAATTTCACCCTTCTAAGACTTGAGGCCATGAAACCCTAGCCAAAAAATTTTACAACAGGTTCTATTCCCAACCTTCATTAAGTCACCTGTATTCAGTAACACATCTGAGAAAGGCCTGTGAGCTTGACTAGGGAACTAGTTTACTAGACTGGCAAGAACTGCATCTGAGGTGACATCCAAATTAACTACCTCAATAAATAACACAAACTTATGACGTGTTCAGATTTTCAGATATTAAGCTAATGTGAAGGAAACATTGTTTCTTTGGTAATTCAATTTCTTTCACACGTCTTTTTTGCAGCCTGTCCATGTTAGAAGAAGCTAAACTGTACAAAAGACCTTACCTATTCCAGTTTCATCAAATTCTTCCACATCTATGACTTGAGGTGGCTGTGGGGGGAATTGCTGGATCCGAAACTGGCGAGGTGGAGCTTTTGCTGTCGGGAAATTCTGAGCACTGTAAAAAGACTCAGTTGAAGGTGTTCCTGTTACATCTCGGTATGAAGTCAGAAAGTCTTCTGCAGGTAGCTGAGGAACACTGTATGTGACAAGGTGCTGATCCTCTTCAGTGCTGTCTGTGCTACTTGTGATATACTGCTGTGTTATTTCAGTGGAACCATAGTCAGACATGAAGGGCTTAGAAGTCAACTCCTGGTCTTCTTCACTGGGCTCTACACTCTCCAAAACATTGCTGATTTTGGCAGGCACGATACTGTCAGATGAGCTACCAATCTCGAACACCCAGACGCCCTGCTTCCCAGCATTGCTGCTTCTGTCAAAGAGAAGCACATGCCAAATAAAGCAAGCTGTGTGGTATTTCTAGCCTACACACAATGTTATCCTTCACTGCGAAGAGTCAGGACAAAACTGCCTCATTATCTTACCTACATTACATACTTACCTACAGGTACAGTTTATTCAGCTGTGGAACACCCCTGACAGTTTGGGTAACATTTTTTTCTCTCCTGACCCAGAGCTCTGTTGAGAATTTCTAGCTCTATTGTCTCCAAAGCAGTGGGAACAGAAGGAGATTTTAGGGCCACAAAGATCTTGCTACCACTTACTAAAATTTTCTAACTCATTCCCTTTCCCGCTAGTTCACTCTCTCTTTCAAAAACACAAACACACAAAACCAGTCTGCCCAGGATAGATTATGAAGAGTTGAAGTCTAAGTGGTACTACTTATAGAAGAACTAAGTATACTGGACTTCCTACCAGTGACCACGGGAATATGGACTTTTAACAAATTATATCAAAGTCCTCAAGGGAGTGGATATTTATCAGAGGCAGATCTTGTGGCTTCTCATGCAATGGCTAATGGGATCTTATTAGTTCTCATTGATTCATGCTACAATTAAGAAAACCATGGAATTCTGATGTTTTCTTGAGGAGTTTAAACAAAGAAAAAAGCATACTTGTACAGGTTTCTAATGCTGTCTTCATCATCAGCAATGACATTGTAGGATCCTGGCTTTTCCCAAAAGTAGTAGTTTGTAGAGGCTTGACTAAAGCCAACCATAGCAGGAATATTTTCATCGCCATTCTTGGAGTATGTGCTATAGAACTGCAAGCTATCTTCTGGATAAAGGAAAATAGCATAGGAACTGGAATCAGAAGAGGCTAAGACAGCCTGGAACGTGTTTCTCTGTGGAAAAAAAAATTAATACACATTTATTCACATTAAAATAGTTAAGAAAGAGTAATTTTTTTCTTTTTAAACACAAAATGAAAATCAGAATTTTCACTAAAAAGAAAAAAATTACCAAAAGTAAATTGAATCTGTAGGAAATAGTCAGATAGGCTGCCCAAAGCATAACCATTTTAAGCTCTGTAATGCTGTAGGATGCTATTTCATCTCCTTCAAATAACAGAAGTGATGTGCTAGACTAAATAAAAAATTCTGTAAACAAAATGTTTAAAGTGAAGTTCAAGTTTCATGTTGCTCAAGTCTTTTCCCACAGGAACACTCCTGCCTACTGTAGGAACCACTGGGACAGCACCTCAGATATCAGCTGTTCGTTGCTACCAGGGTGCAGTATTGTTACTATAAACACAATGCTTGTGCCAAGTTCAGCAAAAGAAATTAGTTGTTGACATAAAAAGATGTGCTAAGTAATGGTAATGTTATCATCAACTTTCACAATTATGGTATATAAAGTTACATATGCTTGCAGGATAGTACCTGAATGGCTTAAAAAGGAGAAAATGATTTGTGAATAATAATAAAAATAACCTTTAGCTATTTCTTAACCCAATACTACCTACAAAACATGAGCTCTTTCTGAATGCAGTATCATCTGTTCAAAATGGGCTTAAGATCCTACTGGTCCATATAGTTATCTGATTTTACATGGTTTGATGTCAAAGTGAATCAAGAGTCTTCTGAAAAATGCAAGCCAGCAGGATTACATCTCCCAGAGGGAGGTCAGTATATTCTGGTTCAGTAATTTTCACAACACATTTAGCATTCAATGTAAGAGTCATTAGGAAACACAACTAAATCAGCTGTGTAGTTTCAAGCATTATCTTTTGAATTAATAAAACATTATTAAAATAAATCTCAAGTAAAAGTTCTGGAAACTCCTATTTTGCTGCAGCCTTTTCAATGATGATATACATTATTAGGTCTGCAGAATTCATTTAAACACAAAGAACTTCAAGCCTTCAAAGCAAAAGGTTACAGTGTTACACTTTAGCTGAGCATGTGTCCAACATGACTTAAAGCTCTGATTAACATTCACCTTTTCTTCCAAAGCATGGTCTTCTCCTGGTGCCTGGAAAGGAGCCACAAGCTTCCAGGTAACAATAACAACACTGCTGGGATCAAAAGCAGTCTCAGGAAAACCTCTTCTGATATAGTCTGATGCAAGTTGCAAGACATCTGAGGATGAATCTTCTCTGTAGTACACATTTCCACGTCCATCTGTTGTGTCCAGGTCAGCCATAAAAGGAGCAATAGCCCCAAAACTCACTGGGAATTGACCAAGATATTTTTCTTCACTTGAGGGTTCATTCACTGCAATAATCCCATTAGTGGTAACCTAATAAAAAGATGAAAATTATAACACAAACACTGTTCATACAACTGTCTCCCACACATGTGCTCCAGATCACAATATTTTAATTTAAATTCCAAAAGAAATTGAATCAAAAGTCAGTTTTATATTTAAAAAGTAACTGTGGTTTTTTAAGCTTTTGCTTTTTTTATCCTACACCAGGAGTCCTGAGATTTTGGTTGCCCAAAATCAGAGGTCAACTGTACAGATAGAACAGCCTTTTCTTCCTAGATAAAGATTTTATCTATTTAAATTTCAGACACCTATTGTCTCTTCTAACAAGGATGTACATAACCTTCCCACCAATGCTTCAGAAGCTGATAGAATTTCTGAGCAAAGAACTAATTCACACATGGATGCCAACCCAAAAAAACTGCTCCATGCTTATATATTGTAATGGCCTGGGTGAAGTCTTTTGGGAACACATTCTCTTTGCCTGGCCAGGACTGCTTTAGTATTCATTTCACTAAAACCACCCTCCTAGGAACTTCTCTGCTACTGTGCATGGCTAACAACAAGCTGCTGCTCACTCTGAAGACATGCTGTGAGCACGGAGCACAGCTCTTATACCAGAGGCCATAGAGCCTAAGAGGCGGAATTTCCACAGCAGATGTAGGCCACCCTATAAATTCCTTTACAGCTGAGTGCCCTGACACAGTCTGATAGGAAAATGGGTCTAATGCTTGAAGGGGGTTGGGGGAAGGAATTTACATACTTGGTCTGCAAATGCACAGGTACTGGCTCAGGGAGATTCGACCCATCAGTGAGACGATGATTCACAGTCAGCCACCTCTGACTAAAACTGAGATAAATACATACATACAGGTGCTAGGGCACATCCAAGTGTGACAGCCAAACTCCACTGGCAAACCAGAGCTGACTCTCACACACAGTGAGCAAGACTGCAGGTATTAGGCCTTGAGGCTGTGCACAGAGAGCTCACACACAGCCTTTGTGCCAGGCCCTTCCACCAGCTGTGTTTGGCCCTGACTCAGCCACATACAAATCCACCTCCAAGTCTTGGACAGGACACATCTGATACCTGCAGGCAGCCAGGTGCTCACTCTAGAGCTGTTGCCACATACACAGGGGACCCAAAATGGGACACAGGTCCCAGAACTGTCACTATAAACTATGAAATTAAAACTGCAATCTCCCACAGATTAATCTCACTCACAGGGATTCTTGTGAGTCCAAGAAAAACAAATTGTTGCTGGATCTTTTTACATGTTCAAGATACTGTCAACATGATAAAATCTTTACAAATGCCTAGAAGTGGGTCAGAATGGCTGCTGACTCAGACTGCAAGGCCACCTAACCCAGAAGCCTGCCAGCTTAGAGATTCAGCAAAAGATGAGGACATGCACATACTTCTCCAGTGAGCCTCCAACAGCCTCCACTTCAAGGGATTCCCTGTGGTTTGACTGTTTTTCCTCAGTGGATGTCTTTCTCATATTTATTGAGTCTCCCCTAAACACATACAAACTCTATGCATCCACAAAACCCCTTAAAAAGGAACTCCAGGAATTTGTGACTCGGGTCTCTCCTACTTTAGTTTGCTTTCAATCTGGCTTCCACCTTCATTTGATGGCCCTAATTTTTGTAACGGGACATACAAAAATCCTACCCAGTCTTTCCCACTATGTAATTTCTCCTCCAGAATTAAGACCCCCAGCCTACTCATGCACTCCCTGTCTAAGAGCTGTTCCCTGTCTTTGATCACTCTTACTGTCTCCACATATTTCTTCACCCTTTTCCACTCCATAAATTTGTAAACAAGGAGGCCAGTAGGAGGCCACACAAATTCTTCACAGAGAAACTGTGGTCTGTGCAAGCCCATCAAGGATGCTGGCTACTTGTGCCTTGGCAACATCTTTAAAATCTGGACTACCACTGCTGCTAGAGACAGTAAATCAGGAAAAGTGTAGTATGATCATACAGATCACTCCTCCATACACAAGAAACACCTATACCTTGGACTCTCCTTTGGCTATCCAGAGGGTCAGAGCATGTCCCCTGACACAGACCAGTAGTCAGTCAGCTTGGTGTATAACTCGATAATTCTTATCACAAACCATTAGCTAAACTTGGCAAACAGTTCTCACAGTATATCAGAATTTATCTTAAAAGTGGCTTGACGTATGCTGACTGTATTTTCTGCAGAAAATTGTACAATTGCAGATGTACAATTTCATTAACAGCTAGAGTGTAAAATACTAAAAAAGTTAAGACCATGTAAAAAAATATGTGAGTCGGCTTTATGCACGAACAGTATATCTAAGGTATACAAGCAGCAAATAATCTGTGCAAACATGTTGGGAAAGCAGGTCATGTTAGAAAGGGGGAGAATAAGCTGAATATTGTGAAAATTTTTATACTGCTCATTCATGATTTGACAGTGGCCGCAGATCCTAAGGTGAGCTGTGAATCTGAGGAATAAAGAACTAAAAAGACAGCATGGGTTACCTAATTACAGACCCTAGAACTGGAGTTGGACATCTAAGAGAAGTCTAGTCCAGAAAAGTTCCCAGAACTCCTACAACATCTGTAGACTATAAAATGCTTCATATTCCTGTAAAGCAAAGCTAAAATATAACCTAAAAATAAAAACCCACCAATTATACTATACCACTGGAAGACAGGATGGAGAGTGGTGGCCATTACAGTCTGTTTGCTAAGACCTTTTAGCAAAGAGATCCACTCCCTCTTTAAAGTCATAAATTTAGTGCAAGTTAAAAGTTTGCCTTCTGCTTTCCTTCTGCTTTCTTACATTTTTACATAAACAGCCCTACTCTTGCATAAATCCTCTTGTGAGATATGATTGGTGTTTGAGGTATTTTAAACAAATTCCATGCTCTTCATCAGATCTGGTGTGTGGAGATTTTGCAGCTTCATGATCCCCCATTTATGGCAGAGATTAAAATAGCATTAAGAGAAAATACAATCAGGACTAGTTAATACTGCAGAATAAAGCAGAAGCCAGAAGAAATGGCCCTCCTCTTTTCACCTCTTTGTGACATGTGTCTAGATACTCCTTTCCTATTTGCTAAAAGCTTTAATATAAGAAGTAGTTTTATTAAGGAGATGCAAACCCCATCTTAAAACTTTTTAAAATAAAGTTTTTAAGTGAGACAGTTCAGTTTTAAATGTTAAGGGAATGTTTCTATAATCCAGAAAACATTTGCAAGCCATCACATGAAAATAAATAAACCAGCTGCTCAATTTGTGCGGAGATTTTTAATGCAAAAAAAGAAACTCACCAATAATGAAAAAAATGTTTTTAGCTTTCAAATTCAACAATACATTTATATTAACAAAGACAGTGAATACTCCTTTAACTTCACGCTGCTTCTTTCAAGGTCACAAACATAGGTTTAAGTGTGAATCCCAAAATAAAGAGAAGTAATTTGGGGTAAGTACTGGGTTTCATCAAAGCATCATTCCTGTCAAAAGGGAAAGGGGGGAAAAGAGGCCTCAGGTGGGCGTTGTCTAAAGACAAGCTTTAGAGTGTGTCTTTCCTTTTAGGGTATAACACTATTTAAATTGACAGGAACTAACATAGATGTATTTTTAGCATGTTAAACTTCTGGATTACACACATAGTTAACATACATTTGTGGTTTGTAGCAGAACTAATAACGCACATACACAGTTATAGGTCCCCCTTGAGAACCAAGTGTGAAGAGGAATTCAAAGTAAGGAGTATTTCTGATAAAAGAAAAATTGCATCTCTGTATGTACAACAAAAAAATTAAAGTTTCTAACAAATGAGGCACTTTTTCCCTGTTCAATGACAAGGCATTTAATGGGCTTGAATATTTCTGCATAAAAAACATTTACAAAATTTGAATTTACTTTTATAATGAAGTGACAGTTGACCTAAAGCAGCAAAGCTTTCTAATACAAACATGACCAACTATTTACTTAAGAAGTTAATAGAAGTAAGGATTAAAAAAAATTGAACCAAGCTTGCATTTCCTAAATGGAGATAACTCCTAATCCTTCCATTTTTCCACCAGTAAGTTTCAGTGTAAACTGAAAAAGCCTTAATAAAAGTGTGTTATTAAAACAAATAGAATAGTATGGGTTAGTGATAGAGTTCAATGCTATACATCTTACATACAAAAGCACCATATTGAAGATTACAATATGTGAAAGTCCGTTTCCACTTATATGAAATAAAAGTGCTCTCTTCTGTCTGTGAGAGAAGATTTTGTTACCAGGGATTTTATGACAACTTGGTACTAAACAACCACTTCACAGAATGCCTTGCCTTTCTATTCATGCGTGCAGCTAACTTAAACAATTCAGCTTCTCAACTGCTAAAAAAGATAGAAAGAGAATCCACACAAAATTTCTACATAAAATTATGTGCACTAAATGTAAATTGTATCAGCTTGATAATATTTACTACCAACTAGCAATACATTGGAGACTCCAGTCAAGCAAGATCACAGAGCTTCATAAATACACATTGCAAATACACAATAAAAATGTGTATTGTGAAAATGCATTAAAAACTGCTCAGCACATTTCCTTAACAGGTATACTTCCCCTCTCTCTACCCCCATGAAGTTTGTACTGTGCTTCTGTTCTGCAATACTTGTGCCAGATTCAGTGCAAGAAAACGGCTCTGCATAGTGTATAGACTGATACTGAAATGTCATTCACTAAAACTGCCCATTCTTAGTACTGAGAAATGCTAGCAGAGCCCTGGAAGTGATTTGGAAATAGACTCTATATGGGTATTCTTTCAGGCAAAAACTAATTAGAACTGTTCCTGTTTGAGGGTGGGGCAAGTAACAGGATCATTAAACTAAAGAAACCTAGACTGGTTAATCAATTTACTGCTCTTTGAAAACTCTGTCCTGTCTCTGTCACTTACCTGACTTGCTGCTTGTTATCTTTGCTTCTCAGTGGCTGAGTATACAGTCTACTATCTCTCAAGAATATGTTTGTGCTTTTAAAAGTGTATTTTTCACTTGGTTTGACTAATCAGTGACCAAATTAAAGTACAGAAGGCAAAACAATGAACTAAGGGTCAAACTGAAGTGTGAACTCCACCTAATACTTCATCTCGGTAAGCTTTAGTGAACAACATCCATTTTCCACACAAGCAGAACCCAAATCCCTCAAAATTTTAGATTTCAGATATGATTTCAGGGTTTATCTAAGTAGTGGCAGTATGGACAATGAAAAGGAGTGTAACTTATGTGTCAGCACCAATACACCTCAGTGTAGCACAAGCAAGTTATATCTTCAGTAAGTACCCATGAAAGAGACTCAAGTGCATGGAACCTACATCAAATTTTAAATGACTGCAATCACATGGAGTTCTAGTTTCCCAAGTGTCTCCATGTAGGTTAATCCACTGAGTTGCCTCTTAGATCCATGATACTAAACCATGCTGCTTTATCTGGACAGGGAGGTGAGATTACCAGATATATACGCTAAACAGGTTGTGCCTTTCCTACAAAACCTTTCTAAACATGCTACTCAGCATGTTGAATTGCTAGCCTAGATGGGTCTTCAGGGGACAAGAGGCAATGACAAAGCGTGCAGTACCCTTGCAGTGTTCTGAAGACATTTTAAACCGTTTTCCTTATGGCTGCTTTTGAGCAGCTCTGCTCCAGACAATCTGTTTTCAATCCCACCTTCAAACACACTCCATCAGCTATAAACATGCACACACCACTCTGGGATGCAGATCCAGCTGTGAGACACGCACACAAGGCAGAGATGTCTTTGCAGCCCAAAGCCTGCAATTACCATGCATATGGACTTCCTCCTCTTTGATCACTCTTACTGTCTCCACATATTTCTTCACCCTTTTCCACTCCATAAATTTGCAAACAAGGAGACCACACATATTCTTCATAGAGGAATTATGGTCTGTGCAAGCCCATCAAGGATGCTTTAAGAGACTTTCAAAGTAATGACCACCTGAGAGAGCCCAAGACATTAAGGAACAGAAAGCTCCCCCAGTGCTTAGAGGTGCAAGTCTTCTACAGGTTAGGCTGCTGGTTAGACACCCCGTTTCAGTTTTGTGACTCTGGCATGCCGAAACACACAAAAGAGACCACAACAAGGATGTTTCTGAGCCGAACACACTCTGTATGAGTGCAGAAAACGCCTGGAGATGGCATTCACTCTGGCTAATCGATTGCATTTCTTTACGCTCCTACTGTCTGTTGCATTGTCTCCCAGCGGAGGCTGTGCACCTCGAAGAATCTGCCCCGGCCATAGTGTGAGAAGGGAATTAACACGGCACGGATACCCGACTGAACACTACTGGAATAATGTGGCTCTTTGGACCGAACTCTGACCTCGGCCCTCACGGAATCCACACGGAACCCACAAGCACCACCGCGCACCCACCCAAAGGTCCCCGAGGAGTCCCCAGGAGCGGTTCCGACCCGCCGGCCGCCAAAGGGGGCCCCACACTCACATAGAGGGAGCGCACGGCCGCGCCGTAGAAGCGCAGCGCCGTGCTCAGCTCCAGCGCCGCCGAGTGCACATCGTCCCCGGGCTCCAGCGCGGCATCGCCGCTGTCCTCGCCGTGGGGCAGCAGCGCCAGCTGCTCTGNGGCCGCTCCCACAGCCCGAACGGGGCTCGGCAGCGGGGATCGGCCACGGGCCTTCGCCCGCGGGAGCAAAGCGGGGGACCGACCCTCGGAGCGCTCCGGGGCCGCGGGGATGGGGACTCTCAGCCGCTTTCGGGATCAGTGTCGCTTGTGGGACGCGAAACTCGGGAAGCTAAGTCGGTGCGGGGTCGTAGGCATCCGGCAGATGCTTTCAAGGCACCACGGCTCTCCGCCAGGGCCACTGGGGTTTCGGCGTTAGTTTGGAAATCCAGCAGCTGCAGTACCTCTCAACAGCCAGAGAACCGAGACCAAATACCAAAATCAACGTGAAACAAAAATATGAATCCCCATGCTGCTTTCTGAAATAATTTTGATACCAGGTGCTCATTGTCGGGGGAAATGAATAAATACATTGGAACGCGTTTCATAAATTAATACCATCCATGTCAGAATTGCATTCGGTTGTAAAATAAAACTAAAAAATGAATACAACAAATTGCAAACAAAAAATTGCTGATGATATGAAATACAGAGAAAATAAATATGGTAAATATAAATATATTACTTCTGACTATGTCTTCTTGTTTTATAGTGCAGTTCTGCTCCCTTGGAACACTCAGAAGCAACTGAAGAATGGTTGTATTTGATATATTTTTCCTAAAGCTTCAAAGTGTGGACAGCAGTGTTTAAGGATTAATCTTGGCCAGATAGGTCCACAGAATATTTACAGTAAATAATCATCTGAGGAAAGGCAGCCAAAATGCTACCTACATGCTTTTTGCATGGCTTTTTATTTTTCTTTAAATGCCTGCGCTTTTTCTTTTCCTTGTAAGAAAGTGTAAATTTGCATTTGGCAAATTGCAAGAGCACAAGACATTCCTGGGTAGAGCTATAACCACGCCATCCTAAAGGAGATAAGGATAAACATATTTAAACACTATTATCACTAGCATCTATTTACTGTTGGGTTCTGTATGTCAATGAAAACAGTCACTGAGACAAAGTAGTGTGGAGGTCCAGAAGGAAGATGAGTCTGCTCTCCTTGAGTTCTCGCTGTACTTTCACCTGCAACTTCCCTCCATATTTACAGAGCTTCTAAGACAGTAACTGGTGGATTCACCATTTATACATATCCAGGAACCATTGCCATAAGAGCAGCCTTTTGGCTGGATCACCTCCATATCTGAGCATAGACATACACACAAAGATGACTCAACATCCAGCTAAGGTATCGTTCTCCTCATTTGACAGATCAATACTTAACCACAAGCCAACTCTAAGTTCTTACCCATGTTGTATGTGTGCACTGGCATACTACCAGCTGCCTTAACCACAAAATCATCTTCCTATTACAAAGCTGCCCCCCCAGCATAAGCTCATTTCCAGATTTGCAGAACTTGAAGGTTCTTGTGCTTGTGCAACACAGCTCCATAGCAAAGAGAAAGCCTAAATTAACCCCCATGGTAACACATGCACATTCACAAGAGCATCATTTCTGTTAAGCTTAATGTGTTCCACAGCCACATTTACTACAACAGTAAGACTCAACAAAAGGAAGATATAAGCAAAACAAGAAGAAAATCCTGAAGGGGTAACATTTTCCTGTCAGATTTACATGATTTCCTAGTATTATGTCCAGACTTTGAAGGACAGGGACTACTGAGAAACTAGAAACTTAGTGTAGTAAATTTGAAATAGATTTGAAGGCCCAAGAGTTAAGTATCTTCATCTGCATGTTTAAAACACGGGGTAATAGCCACTTTAGGGTAAACCCTTTGTCCATTAGTCAGCATATTGAGATTGTTTAGTCTATACTAACCTTAAGAGGATTGCAGTGTTTCTGCTGTAGTTGCAAGTTTACCTTCTGTACAGCTCCCACCGTGAGGAGTTTTAAGCATTGTTAGTTCTAAGACAAGTAAATAAGTTTCCCGTTGTCCTTTCTAGCACTTCAATAAAGACCTAAAAAGAGGATGGAAAAGCATGTTTGCTTATATTGTAATTAATTGGGAGATATTAATTGCTAACTCCAACCAGAATGGAGAATGCAAAAGACTTCAGCAAGATTTAAGAACAGAAGGAAGGTATTTAAATGTAAACTGGAATGTCTCAATTGAGAAAGACCTTCTAGAAGGTCTTTCATAGCTGGTGAATACCAAGCACTCCACACTTCCATTGGATATTAAATCAGATTTGGCAGCAGTTTACAAAGCAACAGTATTCCCTGAGCAGCCACTGAGATCCTGTACAACAAATGAGCTGGGTTAATTTTGTTACAAGGAGGTGACATTTTCTAAAAGTGTATAATGACACTGCTTTTCCAGAGATTGCTTGTGAGATTGGAGGTGTCACAGAAAATTCACCACTGGAAAGAATTCAGACTGAAACCAAAAATAAAGATCAGGGGACAAAAGGAAATTGCTAAAGAACTGAACATATGTACTTGATTAAGTTACAATGAGGAGATTTGATTGAGATCATGCTTCAAAGACATGGAGCATCTTCAACTCAAATATCTGAAGAGTGGTACCAAACAGATGGAGGAATTAAATGGGTGAGTTTGAGGATTACAGGTGACTAGGACATTGAAATAACTAAAAGAAATAACTAAAGAAACCATGTATCAGCAAATGCTTCCTTACCATGGGGTCTATTTTCAGATAAATCATAGATTAGCATAGTAGAAACAGAATGATAGAAATCTCTGAGAAGTCAACACTAGGTTGATCAGATCACTAAACAATAGACCTTAAGGAATAATTCTGCATTTAACAATTAATTGAGACAGTCCAACTGATCTGACTTGAATTTCTATGTTCATGCAGTGCTAAAATAGCTCACGGATACACACACACACACACATATATTTGAGAATTTCACTGCCTAAATGTGAGGAGATTTGGAAAAGAGGGTACAGATATGGAGAAGCCTGACCTTCTCAAGCCTCTCCCCAGGTTTCATTAGCAGAGAAAACAGAGCTAGTGTTCCCTTTGCTGGCATGACTGGAGTAAGGAAAGTAATGTCCTGGGCCTCCCATGATGATGTTCTGCTGTCCAATGACAACAAAGCATTTTAACAGATGGATCAAAGGACAGAGTAACCATGTGGTCATAAATTCAAGAGAACGGAGTATTTGGGATATTGGCAGGAAAGAATAGTACTGAGGTCTGCTGAGAAGGAGCATTTTTTAGAGAGACAAGGTCATGGGAATCAGAGAGTCACAAGCAAAGGCAAGGCTCACAGGAAGATCATGGAGTGCACATCATAAATTTAAATCATTCCATCTTAGAACTTAATGTTCATGGTTCACTAGAGTGGAACACAATGAAATTCCTTCTGTAACTCTACACGAGCCAGTATCACCAGGCAGGGCACATAACTCTGGAGCATCTTCAAAAAAAGTGTATTTTGCAGCACAACTCTCTACAGAAAGTAACTAATTCTGAGGCACTCTTAGGTGCTTTTGAGAAGAGGTTCACATGAATGGCGATATTCATTCTTGGCCTCTGCATTAGGGCAGAGTGTAGAAGATTGTAGAATCCCTTCTTTTTCTCTCATGCAGAGCTATTGCAGGGCAACAAAAGGGCAGCAATACTGCAGAACAATCTTCTTGGTAACTCATATCCTGTTCTGCAGAACAGCTGGGCAAGAATGGGGGAGTGTTAACGCTTGGTCAATGGCCTGGTCAGTACAGGAGAGCTACACTGTTGTAATATAATGGTACACGGCAGCAGCAGATTCCTGCCCTGGAGCAGGGCAAGGAGCATGGGAGAAACAGAAGCTCTTAGACCCTTCATAGGTCTGGTGCAAGGAGACACTTTGTATTTCTGGGGTTGTCTTAATTAGTTTCTATCTCTCATTATTAGAGCTGGTAACTATATTAATAGGGGACAGAAAAAAACCTCAGAGAGGAAGTAATACTTGTACATAGTCATGAACACTTTTTTTCATCCCAATTTAACATTTAGGAAAAATTAGATGGAAAATGGAACAGAAAAATATCAGCACTGTAAAATGGCTAGACAAAAAAAAAGTAGCCTTACAATCCTCCTACCTGACATGTAGTCATATGAAAAATATTACTTCTTTTTAATATATATATTTTCAAAATATCTTTCTTACATCTTAATGTTTGATCTCTTTCAAGAACAGATTCTCTAACCCAGTAAGAACTCTAGAACTTCTCCGTAGTAAGAGAGAATTGTAACAGGGGCAGAAAATATATAATTAGTCTTCTATTTAAATATTCAGCTCAGCAGTAACTACTACATCTACTCCAAGTCTTACTGTTTTGTTATTATCTAAAAGTTTTTGCTTTATGCCTTAAAAGTCTCCAAACAGACAATAACAATTACTTCAGAGTTTTAAAAAATGCAGTGAAGACAGGAAGACAAAATGTATGATCATTTTCTCATACACACAAAAACCAGTTACAATATTAAGGAACATTGTTTTTCAAACAATGGGAATGGGATGTGGAAAACCAATTTGAATGGAACAGGAAGACAGCTATGGAAAAGGTATCATTTACCACCTATCTTTCCCAAGACTAAAGAAATAATTACTCCAACCCACTGATAATTGTGTCAGATTTCGGAACAGAGATATTGCACACAGGGAAAATACATATCCTTGTAGTCTGGCGAAGAGATGGTATTTAGTACCTCTCAAGTTAAACCATCACTTCAGATTGAATGTGCACCCAAACCAAAGGCAATGATAAATGTTGTATTCTCTTTTATGTGGCATCTACATTTTGACTGTGAATTTCAGGTGGAGATGTAGCACACAAAATAAAGATGCCACACTGAAGCCTCAACAGCAAAGCTTCTAGATAACAATCAGAAGGTAAAGGGCCAAGCATGGATCTGATGCTGTGGCGGCTGGAAATTCACTAACAAATGGTTACCTCCTCAAGTTTTTTACAAACATTCAGAAAGGCTACTAAAGTCTGAAACACTGGCAGTCTTTCCTGTGACAGCCAAGCTACTCTCTCACATCAGCTTCTTGTGTCTGCAGAGCACCCAGCCAGCCTCACAGAGCCTGGCTCTGCCTGGATTCTCTGCCTGCTAGAATAATATATCTTGCAGCAATTGTCATTTAGAAAGAGTATATGATTTCTCAGATGAGTCTAAATGTTCACAACAATTCAGAGACGACACTTAACCTGTTTTCCCCCATGATTACTGAATGATGTTTTTTACAAGGAAAACGTCTTATACGTTAAACTGATTTTTCTGGAGTAGAAACCATTGCCTAAGTTAGTGAAATTTACTCAGGAGAATCTATCATTACTTTAAGTGACTGTGAGTAAAACAGAGAAATTGACTTTCATTCAGGATAGGTGATGCAGTGGTGCAGCAAAGACCAACAGTTTTAATTACTGCTTTTTACAAAAGGACCAAATAAGGGAAGAAATATTTAATCAATATAACATCTATTCTCATAAACTGCATGGTCTCAAAATTAGGTTGTGGTTCATCTTTACATGTAGATATATTTGTGAAAGCCCTGCAGAGAGGAAGAACAAAGTTCCCCATAATTCCATGCTTGGCTAGATTGAACAATAGGTATTAATATTTCCTTTAATGAGGTTGCTTGTAAATGTTTTCATTTTTGGGCAAGGTCTACTGGGAAAGAATATTCCTCCATCCAAAAAAGAGGATGTAAACATTTTCTAATGTCTCCTGGTCAGCTCTTCAAGGTTGGCTACACCAAAGGCTTTTTGCCTTCAGGAATCCAGTCAGAACACTCCAAAGCTTCCTACAAGTTACTGAAATTTATCTGTGAGCTTAAGATAATTTTCTGAGGCAGGGTGGGGGGTGAGGGAAGTGGATCTGTGTGCCTGAAGGCAAAACTTGCCTGAGAATGGCTGAATCATAACCTTAGACTCCAAGAACATTGTCAACAGGCAAAATTTTGGAGTGACAATTCTGCCAATCACTCCACACAAAATGGTAGTAAAAACTGGTGGATATCAATTCAGTAGTTTCATAATTTCTTTTTTAAATTTATTTTTGTTCTTTTTTCTTCTTCATAGGTTTTCCAGTGTCTTGAATTGAAATTTTAGCTATGAGGTGCTATAAGTAGCATAACTTATTCTTAGATTAGACATGTTTGAATTCAAGAACTGACTGTACATTTTCGACCTGAAGACCTAATTTGTGTGCTTGGGGGCAAGTTATGTTTAAAATGTTGGACATAGCACATGCAGATGGCTGTAACACACCAAACATTTTAATGCCGAAAGATTTTTTCTTGCTCCTTTTTTAAACTGTGTAAAGGCTGTGAGCTTTACCCTGACTTGAAACAGCCCAGATTCAAAAAGACTCAGGAGTAATTCCATGAATTATATCTATTTATTCTTTCTGACCCAAGGACTTATATTGCTGTTCACTTCACTTGGGATCTGCAGACTAATACAAGCAATGGCCCACTCACTTCTTCCCAAACAGAGTTTAGTGTTTTAGACTAGGATGTACCACTATAGTTTTGCCACAGAGCCCCAATAAAACACGGGGATCTGCACTAAAGTCACTCAGCACAGAAACAATTACATTGCCCCTGGGAAAAAAAGAGGCATGATTTGCAAACCCTGGGATTGATGCAGTAACTTATTCACTGGAAAAGTGACAGGGTGAAAGCATGAAGAGTCTTTTCTACAAGAGGTTGCTGGAAACAAACTTCTTGTGTAGTCTACACTCCCAGCTGAGAGAGGGACAGAGGGTGCTCCCTGAGGCCAAGTAGCAGGGACTAGATTGTGTCCAAACTACTAACCCCAGACCCCACTGGAGTGTCCACCCTGCAAAGCATTTAGCCCTCAATCTCTGCTGGGCTACTGCAGCCCTAAGACACATCTTTTTTCTTTCTTCCCCCTCTTTCCCACTCCTGTTCAGGGTGTCTGAAATGAAACAAACCTTTTCAGAGACCAGCAGTGTTAAATCACAAAACTAAGGGCGTGTCACATACCAAAGCCTGCAACATGAGGGAATGTGCAGGTATTTGAAGTCACAAAGCCTTTGAGCTAGCTCTGGAGGATGAGAAAGGGCAAGAACCAAGTCTGGTTGTGGTTTGTGTCTGTCTTTTGAGCGTGGTCCTATGAGCAAACTGTTGCAAGACCACTCTGTGTTTTGTCATGGAAAGAGCTTTTGGAGTGGGCAGGAGATCAGCTAGCACTTGGGCAGCTCGGATAGTCTGGCATTCAGTGCATGAGGGAGATCCTTGGCCATCTCTCATTCAGGAATACAGAGGTACCTGTGTACCTGCAGCCAGAGGCAGGTTTCTAAGCTTGCCAAGGGGGAGAGACAGCAAAACTATTGCAAAAAAGTGTAACAGCTACATCAAAACAGCAAAAAAATGTAAAAGCTACACTAGCAAATGAAAGGTTACCAAAGCCTTTTCAGGCAATTACTGGTTCTTCCTCTGCAGTCACTACAGGACCTCCAACTAGATGACTTCAGTTGTCCTGCCTTCTCTCCCTTAGTCTCTCTGAACCCACTGTTAACATCCTCCTCCTTCACCTTTTCTCCACAAGGGCCTTTAACACTGTACTGGTTATCTGTATCTTAGTTTCCTTCTTTATCTTTTTTCAGAAAAGTCATTTTATTAACCTTATGGGATCTTAGGGCTGACCCTCTTTATGGCTCATTGACCAATTCTCATTCCTTGAGTTCTTTCTCAGAGAAACTCATGCCTGTTTCCCTTTAATTGTAAATCTTTTATGATTCCCTCAAACTTCCTGCATGAAAAACATTTTAATGTTTTCCAGCAGCATAGATCTTTCAAAGTTACTCAGTTGCACAGTTCTGCTAGCATGAGTTATACTTATTTACAAGTAAGGCCACTAAACTTGAGGAAATAACTTAGGAGAGAAAAGGTATTATCCAAAACAAAACTATGTCTGGTCCTTAATTCTCTGTTTTTCCTTGAAATACATAACAAATGTTATGTATTGATTTTATGTATTTAATGCACTTGTCCCTTAAAATGCTCATCCTATCCAGCAGCACATCCATCTTTAGAGCCATTAAATACAATACAAAATTGTCATTTAGTCACCCCTATTCAATCTGCCACAGCTTGTATAGTCTGAAAAAATTGGAGATTAAATTGTTGAAAACAAGTAATTGGGAAAAAATATGTACTACATTGGACCGAAGTTTTAATAAAATTATTGAATTTTTGGTGGATATTAACCTTTTTATCATCTGAGGAGGAAGAATAACTGAATTCTGAAGAATGAGCCACAGCATTTGAACAAACAAGAGCATTGTGCTCTTTCTGAGGGAAATCTGCTGTTCTTTGCTTCTTCCATTTAGTAAATAAAATTCAGTTATTTCAGTACTCAGAACATGACTTTGTCTTATCCAAAATATTTTTTTTCCTGTGGCCTATTCCCTGCAATAGTGCTAAAACATAAAGCAGATTTTCAATCAATCACGGTACAATATTCTCAAAAATCATGATGTAATAGTTTCAACAGCACTTTCCATTTGTCAGATTTCCACTCTTTCAAATTTCAAAACCTTTTTTGATGATTTAAGAAACATTTATTGTTATTCCACTTTTCAAAGAGAAAAAATCAGGTACCAAAGAAATACAGTTTGTCCACCTGGCAAATCAGAAGACAAATAGGAAACTCAGTGAAGATTTCCTAGCAATCAGAAGCAGTTTTCTAAAGTGGAGCAGATCATGTTTCTACCCAAGAAAATTCAATTTCAGCTAATTATCCTCTCTATGGGTATGCAGAGTGTGAAGTTGTGTAGTTATTCCTAAAGCTCACAAGCCTCAGGAAAAGCTCACCAACTTGACATCCTCTGTGGGCTACCACGTGGCAAAAATTAATGAAAAAACCATCCCAAAGAAAAATTAGGAGTAAAGTTTTTTACAGTGAATATGTAACAAAGAATTCTGTTGCTGGCTGCCAAATTCAGCCCCATTGGGGAGGATATGACTGACAAATTACAACTTAGTAAGCAGGGAGTGATACAAACACTTATGCAACAGTTTTCATTCTGTGTGGTGGCGGAATTATCTGCAAGCTGTTTCTGTTCTCTGTAAATTGTGCCATTACTTTGAAAACAGGATGTATGCTTCAGAGTAAAGTAAAACAAAAAGATTAGTACAACAGCATAAAGCCACCCCTGACAGTGCAGTATTGTTCAAACAACCCTCTTATTCAAGGACAGCAAAATACACAGGTTGGACAACTAGAGAGGAAATTCTGTTTAGTATGATTATTTTCTGAATAAAACCTTACCTTTGAAGTTTCCAGAGCATCGTGTCCATTTTGCTTGGCAAACTATGACCAAGACTAAATTAGTTTTCTTGCTTGCTGATGCTGCTTTCCAGATATTCATCAACATGCCCTGCATGTTTCATGCATCTAAGTGTTCTCCAAAATTTGGGAACATTTCTGCCTGAGTATTTGCAACCTTGGGGCGTATATTCAACTGCATATAAGTTACATGTACAGAAGAACTTACAAGTACATTATCCTTATTATTTCACTAATGGTAATAATTTTTCTACTTTCTAAGATTTCTGAGCATTCCCTACAGTGTATTATAGTTTTCAGATTGACTTAAACAGAAATCCCCCCCAGACTGCTCAGCCTTGCCTGAGGTCAGGACATTGGTCATTTCCAAATAGCTTATCTTCTCTGAACATACTTTTCCCCTCTTGGTACCAGACATAAATATTTGTTGCATGTGCTGCTTCAGCAGAGTAACAACTCAGTTACTGTCCCAGTGTCTGAACCAGCTGCTCTCAGCTGCTGCTGCTGTGGCAGAGCCAGACCCAGGACTAAGAGGAAGCCTGTTGGACTCAGTAATCTCACTCCATACTTTCAGGGTGTCTTTTTTTCAATTAAGAAGGAACAACCAGGGAGAAGAAAACTTGGATTTCAGAAAGGAGTCAAATGAGAGAAGGATGGTGGGAAGCAAAACAGAATGTGAGTCTTTTAAGTCAGAGGATACAAATATTAGGCCTGTCACAACCAGCATTTGCTTGTGCAAATTGCCCCGATGACTTCAAGAAGGGGGCTGGTAATGAAGAAGAGCACAACTTGGGCTATCTAGTCCTGCAGGCAGAGAAGCAAGAGGTGGACTGCTGCCTAGCCATGTGTGCACTCCCAGCCATACCAGATGAAAGCCAGGGTCTGCTGATCCTGCTGGTCTTGGCATCCTGCAGGAAAAAAGGATCTCCACTTTGATCAAAGATCTCCCTTACCTCCAGCAGTGCTCGGCTAAGACAAGTGAATTCTCTAAATGAGCATCTGCTGGTTTTAAATAAAAGAGAAATGCTGCCACTCAGTAATAAGGAAGGATGCTTGAAGAGATGAAAGCAATAGGCAGGCCTGTCTTGCTCAGCACAAGAAGGGCACTGGTACTGGTGCAAGGAGCAAAAACTGGGTGAAGTTATTTCCAACTAAAAAGAGAACAGCACACAAGAGATGCTAAGAGGATTAAACACTGTGTTTAGAAGTTATCCCTTGTTGAGCTTGACTTCTGCTTCCTATGTCAGCTAGTTTATTTCTGTCTTCAGATTCTACTCAATGAAGGTTAAAGATTTGGTGTTGCAGGCTTTCACTTTAGGACAGCTGGAAAACTGCAGCTATAGCAAAGCAGAAACTGAGGGCTCCAGCAGCTTTTTCCCTGCAGAGGTCTCTTACCTGTAAAGCCAACCAGTAAAGATTCAAGCATATGCTGTTCAAAACGAGGGGGATACAGTACAGGACACTTTTATTACTGCATACTTTGCAACCTCTAAAAGGTGACTTTTCAAAGTTGGCATCAGGATTGCTTGTGAACAGCCAAGAATCTACAGTATCAAAGGGGAAGTGAAAATTCACCACAAAGGATGCACTGTGCAGCCAATGCCTGGACGAGACTGGGTGGAAATCTCATTGTGGTCTTCAACATTCTCATGAGGGAAAGAGGAGGGGCAGGGACCAATCTCTTCACTCTGGTGATCAGTGACAGCTCCCAAGAAAACAGGATGAAGCTGAGTCAGGGAAGGTTTAGGTTACATATCACAAAAAACTTTTTCACCCAAAAGGTGCTTGGGCACTGAAAAAGGCTCCCCAAGGAAGTGGTTACAGCACCAGCCTGACACAGTCCAAGAAGCATTTGAGCAACACTCTTGGGAACTTGATGTGATTATTGGGATTTCCTGTGCAGGGCCAGGAGTTGAACTTGATGATCCTGATTGGTCTCTTTCAACTCAGCATGTTCTATGACTCTATGCTAAAGGATGTAAACCTCTGTTGAGCAGTTCCACAAAGATATTTCAAAATAGAAACAGGCAAACTGAACACCCTGCCATGACAGACTGAGTCCAGTGGCTGTGTCTGCAAGCTTGTCAAGCCTTACACTTGGAAAGTGAGACAAACCACAGCCTACCACGCAGCCTTTTCGAGCACTCTGCTGCAGGCTCCTTCTCTAAGGAAGCTGTTCCCCTCACGCTCCCAACCTCCTGCGGTCGGAGATAGTGCTCACTATCACTCATTATCAACCATTTCACAGATTTTCGAGGCTGTGGCGGGTGGCAACTCGCACAGGCTGTGCTGGGAGGGGAGCCACAGGACCCCACGCTGGCACACGGTACTTCCAGCACAATGCTGCCCTTGGGGTTGTATTTTTTTTTTCCATCGTGCTCGGGTGCGGAACAGTAACACCAGCACCCTCCGCTGGCCCCTGCCATGAAGGCACCCGCAGGGAAGGGGCTGATCGGAGCTGCTGCTAGACCTGTTATGTTAAATCTAGAGAAACACACCTTTTTACTAGGCTTGTTAATAGGTCATGCCCTCTGTAAGCGGCCCCCAGCTGCCTCCAGTCACTACACACACACACGACGTAAAAACAAGATCAGGGACTGTAAACCTTATGCACAGAAAGAGCACTTAATTTTAGTGTTCATTACAAGACTCATAAACAATGTTATAATATATGAAAAGATGTATTCCCCAAACAGACTAATCTTAATTAGAACTTCAGTTAAATTACCGATCTTATTTTGGAGCTTGTAATTAAAAGTTAAACTCTTTAAATTTTATTTGTTTTATTTAATTATTTAAATTATTATAAATTACTGCCATATATTTTCCTCCAAGATTTCTGGACATTGGATATGTGCAAAATTCAATCAAACAAATTAAAGGCACAACCTATGCCAGTGCACCTGAGGAAGACCTGGTGTCTGTGTGCATGGCAGCTTGCAAAAAATGTCCTTTAGAAGCAGTGACTGATTAAGCACATACAACATATTTTAACTTGTTTTCTTTTTCTTTGAAGATCACCTGTGTAATCACATTAGTGATTTAAAAACTTTTATTCTGTGTAGTTACAGAAACTCTTTACTTATATCAAGGTGTCCAATAATAAAACTATAAAGGTCCGTGTTGAAAATAATGGTGAACGGTCTACCTAAATCAGTTCATGATCTGGTGACATAATTATTTGAGGGGGTGGGAGGGATATTTTCTTTCTGTTTAGCATATGTGCATTCATGCAGAGTAACAGTGGTTCCAAGAGCTGGCTGATATGGATGTTTGATTCTGATTACTCTTACCGAAGAGTAACCAAAGTTAACCAAAATCACCTAGACTGAAACTGGAAAAGGTCATTAATATTTCCTTACTGTAGCTACATGGATTTGGATATTTATATAGAATTTAAATGGATAGGCAGGATTTGAAATACCCTCTCCAGGTTCATGCAGTGACTGGAGTAATTCTTACCACAAGTTCCTGGACACCCTAACCATGTGTAAGAATTCTCATTGGATTAGATCTTCAGGCAGTATATCATAGAAATGTGAGTGAGATGAGTATATAAAGTGACTTCAACAAAGAAAGGAGTCATATTTTCCAAGACAGAAATATGTCCCAAAGTGGGGGGATAAAATCAACATTAAGTATCTCTGCCCAAAAAGACAAGTGGTGGCACTGTTAGTAAAGTTACTTACTCCAATTCTGGTAACGTTCAAGCTTTTTTTTTAACAATTTGTCAGCATGTGGGTTCCTAGGAGTTTAAAAATGCACCGATCTAGTATTAGCAAGGCAAATTTTTTATAAAATCCTCATAATATTGCTTAAATGTAAAAAATGTTAAAAATTAGGTTGATGGTAATAGGAGCAAAGAATATATAATGAAAGCTAACACACTCAGACTGCTAAGTTTATATCAGTGAAAGCCCCCTGAAAGGATAGAATTTGTTACTACTGAGTGTTCAGGATTTTCAATTACTTTCCATATATAGCTATCTATCTCAACATTTCATAGACACATTTAAATGTCCTCAATAATCTCAGGTTTTATGATGAATTTAAAATGGCTGATATTTTTCCATGTTCTCTGCCTTGCAGGAGAAAGCACAGAAAGCACATTTTGGTTTTTTTTTCCAAAACATATATCATGCCTTCTACCATTAAATTAATTTTTGATATACTGTTATAAGGCTTTTATAAAAAGGATGCAGTGTGCAAACTAGCTTCATGTTTTTATTTTGCTTTAAATAGATATCACTTTCTTTTTACAAAGTTCTGTAAGCTTAATAAATAAAAACAATTTAGATTTAGTCTGTCTTCTGAAAATACTTGGAAGACTGAATTCTTTTTGTGTTACTCACTTATAGAGCTCTATGGAGGAAACCAGCCATGCATCCTTCCTTCTGACTACCAAATCACACGCTTTTTTAAATGCAAACATTCTCTGACATTACTATTTTGCTACCCCTACTTAAAAATTATCGATAAACATAACAAAATAGATAGGTCATTAGAACAGATAGGTAAGATTGTAACTAAAGATTGTAACAGATTATAACCAAAGCTGCCTGCTGATAGACAGAGGCTTGCATAGCCTACCTGTGAAGATGCAGGCCTGGAAATGAATCAGCCTTCCTTTCTTTCTCTCCTTCTTTCTTTCTCTTTCTCTCCTTCATGTCTTAAAAATTTTTTTAGCACAGGACAACAGGACACATAGTGATGTAAAATAAATGGCCAGATGCTATATACCTTGAAAGACTACAGTTTTATACCTGTGGTTCTCAAAACCCCCAATACTTAGCAGGATATATGCTGGGACAAGCAGTCCCAAGAAGAACTGCCAATTACTTAAAATCACTTTTGATTTTAGCTGTCATTGATGCTGTTGGCTGAGGCCTCTTTAGTACATCTCTTGCACTTAAACCTATAAATTAGGTTATGCAAATCTGAAAACATTTCATACCAGTTAATAAATCTCAAATTCAGCTGCTCAGTTTCTTTCATTAAGGTAGATTGAAATTCTGCATATTTTTTCTATTCATTAATCACATGGCTGTACCACCTTTCCTTAGCTGAGATTGAGATGGTCATTACATCTTAAAAAAAATATGGTGCAACAGAATGTGAAAAATACCCCAAAACCCACCAGTTTCTGATGAAACATTCTCTGCAATGACATAGTTAAGATGAAGCAAATACAGCTGCACACAGGAACACACCTCTTAAAACATTTTAATAGCAAACACAATTGAAGTCATTTTACTGCAAAGTCATCCATTCTATAAAAGGATTGGAAATCTCCCATTGGGCTATACTGTATTTTACTCAAAAATAAACTACAGTCAGCACAGCTGGAGGTGATAGAAGTATGTCCAGGCTAAATACTTACTCCCTGCTCTCCATCCCAGCTGTTAAATCTTTCTATTCCTTTTCCTTTCACAGCATGTACCACGGGATAGTTTCTAACCTCTCTTCTCTGCAGAATTCCTCAGCTCTCCCTGTACTTAAAAAGAGCTGATATGATTCAATGCAAACTCTCATTTTACCAAACCTCAGCTCACATATATGTTAAACCATACAACCAACCAGATAATATTTTAACAACTCTGGGTCCTCCTAAAACATTTGTTGCATTACCATTTTGTCCTCCTATATAAAGACCCTGCAGGAAAAACTTTCACTAAGGTAAAACTACAAAACACTTGCAATGGTGTCCAAAAACTCACAGCAACAACCTTAATTCCATCATGTCCAAATATTTAAATAGTTAATATCTTGTTACTTAATGCTAAGACATTATAAATTATTACCCAATTATAATTTAAATTATATTTAGCAATATATATAGGATAATATTAATTTAGCTATATAATATGTTTTTCTTTTATAATTACGATTTATTATAAATGTATTGTCAAATATTATTATTAAGAAATTATAATTGTAGTTGTGCTGGTTTTGGCTGGGAAGGATTAAATCTTCTTTTCAGCTGACAGAGTGCTGTATTTTGGATTTAGTACAGTAATGCTGATTAGTTGTTTGCTGGGGTTAAGCCACAATAGCTGCTAAGATGCTTATTTAATATAATAAACTTACATAGACATGGTTTCATGAAAAGAAATGAAAAAGACAGAGTTTTTGCTATCTACATGATGGTATCATCAAACAACTTGCTTGTGAGAATTTTACAAAAAACCCCAAAGGTTACAAAATGTCACTTACTGTCTCCAAGCAGATTTTCTCTTTAATGTTGCTCCTGTAAAAACATCTGCAACTCTGTTTCTTCAAACATTCTCCTTTCTTTTTTTTCCTTTTCATTATTTTCTTTTTTTTACACTTTTACTGCTCTGCTCCACCCACTAAGGCAATTTTTTCAGCTGGGCCATTTGAAGTCTAACACACTTAATGTTCTGCACAATAAAACAAACATAAATTGCTGGCAATGATTATTGCACTCATGAAAAGATCATCTTTTATTTTACTGTATGTGAAAGAAATGCAGTTCCATTTATGGACATACAATACAACCTTGGCACTTTTTCCCCAATAAAACCAACATATTGTTAAGCCAGCTACTATTATTTTTCACATAAATGTATCTTAATGATATTAAGGAGGAGGAGATAAAGCTCGGTCGATTTCTGCCACTGAGGCACAGTTCACAAGCAAATAAAACCCTGCAGAATAAATCAGGACAATGCTGGTTACTGCTTTGCAACAGGAGTAAATACGGAAAAGCTGCCGGTCGGGACAGGAAACCGCCTGGCTAAATGCAGCTGGCTGGAGGACATGAACCTGTGTAACAACCTCTGCTCCTCTTCCAGGGGAGCTTTATGGAGAAAACAGGCTGGCACTGCGGAAAAGCAGATGCCCTCAGCACACACTGAGCTGGAGGGGAAAGCAAGGAGCTGCAATCTCTGTGTCCGTCTCAGGTCAACAGAAGAAGCAGAAGGAAAAAGAGAAAGAAAAAACATAAACAAACGAACTAAAGAAAAACCCAAACCAAAAAGCTCCACCCTAACAGAGCCGGATTCAAGCCCATCACCCAGCAGCAGATGAGGCCGTTCCCGTCCCTCCTCTCCACGAGGGGTCGCGGTGGCGCCGGCGGGCCAGCAGGGCCCGGCGGCGGTGGCTGCGCCCTCACCGCTGAGGGAAGGGGCGCGCAGGAGCCGCTCCCCGCATTCCCTGTCTCAGGACTACCCTCCTGCCGCCGCCTCTGCCCCCGTCCCGCCGCCCCGGGCCACACGGAGCGGCTCCCAGAGTGGGGGGGCTCTGAGCCAGCCGTCCCTGTCCCTTCCTGTGGGCAGACGGGGACAAAGGGACGGTGGCTTGAGGCGAGAGACGCCTCCGTAGTGTCCTCACCTCCTCTCCGCTGACAGAGAGGCCCCTCGGAGCGGGTGGGGACGCAGCATGGTGTGGGGGCAGCAGATGGCAGCCTGCTGGCAGGTTAGGTGCCAGCTCTGTCTCGTTCCTCTCATCGGAGCTGGAGGTACGACCGGAGTGCTCTGCCCTCAGGTGTGCGCTGACACAGCTTGGACAAGTCCCCTGCCAGCGGGAAAGTCCCAGCACAAACACACGAGGGTGAACATGGGATACGGCATCCAAAGGATCCATGTGTGGGGCAAGGAAGGGCACTGTTGGCTCAGTCTGACTTGTCAAAAGTTGAATGCAAAATTGGTTGCAAAAGGTTTGTTTACTATTTGGTTTTAGCCCAAGAAATACAAATGTATCTCAGGTCTTTCCAGATGTGCTGAAGTACAGATTCACTAATGATCAAAGAAAGCTCATCTTGCAGGAATGCATCTCTGAGCTGTGAACTTGACATGTATCTCAGGAATTCTGTTTCTCTGCTCAGTTACATCACCTTGCAGTGGCAGACAAGATCCTTTGCTTCCAGCTACAGTAGCTATCCCTCTCCACCCTGTTTTTATATCCCAGAAAGGCTAGACTGGAGTCCTTCACCAACAAAACTGTCTTCATCAAAGCTCCAAGGACAGTGCTGTAGCTGACAAGTTTCTGCAGTGGCCACATTCAGAGCACAGCCTTGGCAACGCAGATTCAGAAACTGAAGGAACACCAAGCTGCTCAGGCCTGTCTGTGAGCACACCTCCCAACATAACCCTCATCTTCATCCGAGCTAGCCTGGGTGTTGGCACTAACAGGCATAAATTTAGGACACTGGAGTTAAAAACCCTCTTGAGACATTAACCTGAGAAAGCTTAAGCAAGATTCTTGACTTTTGGTTCCACAGCTGAATTCTCAGCTGCTTGAATGAACAGATAATCAGAGCTGAATCAGGTGATTTCTAACATGGAGGGGTTTGTTAGCTACGAGCCAGAAGCTTCATATTGTCTAAGTATCAGAAGCTAAGGGAAGAAAATTAATTAACTCACTTTCCTGGATGTGGCTAAAATAATCCATTTGCAAATGGACTTTTGTTATTTATCTATCAAAATTCTTGTGAAGAAAAGACGTGTTCCCTGTTAGGAAATGTCACAGATAATATGAAATGCCCAGACACTGGGCCAAGTAACCTTTAGCACTCAAATCCACCTTCCTCTGTTATCAGTACACATCTAATCCACTTCTTTTTTCCAGACAGCTCATACACAGCTGACAGATCTATGTAAGGGAATCCCCACTGAAGGGAAATGCCCAACCGCTTTAGTTCCCTTTTGAAGGGTTTTTCCAGTAGAGGCTGGGGATGGGTGTGTAGAAGTAAGTACAGTGTAAACTGTGAGTCAAAGAAAGCAGAGAAGGCTAGCAAAGGAGAGGATATATTCTGCTTGAAGTAGCAAGGATTCAAAGTGTCTTTCTGGATTATGGAGACATCCAGGAAACTGAAAGCTGCAAAGAATGATTTAAACAATGAAAAGCAACAAATCATTTTTGATTCTTTTTAATCATAGATCTCAGTTTCCTGAGTCTTGCTTTAAATCCCAAGGAACGTGCAACACAGACAGAAATTTCAGGGTGTGCAGGACTTTCTTACCAGTCTAGAATCCAAACTACGACTCCAAGCTTCACACTGCTCCTATTGCATATTGCACAATGGAGAAGTCTGCAGGAGAGCCTGAAATCAACATTCAACCACCCTAATAGAGACAAAGCTCAAAAGTGAAACAAAGGCATTAATGTTCAGATGCTTCTGTTTCCAGAATTTGTCTCTTTCAATCTTCTATTCACTGAGTTATGTATTTTGGAAAATGTTCTTCTGGTCAAGTATGTGCTGAAATTATGAAACCACGCTTTTCTTGCTTTAAAGGTATTTGCATTACTCTGATTAGTTTGTGTGGTGAGCTCCTGCCCTCGAAGCGTAACCATTACTTTATGTGAAGCTAATGGAAGCTTTGGCTGCCTTAAGGATTATGGGTTAAGGCCCTACATTTGTACTGTTTTACGCCACTGTATGACCTAAATGAGATTAGAATAATAAATCCTGATTTATTATGAGGGTTTTATTTAGACATGTTTTGAGTATGAGGTCTGTGTCAGGATTAATAGTGAAATGTAACATGCCCAGGCACAGAGAAAGCCCAACAATGAAAGGATGTTTTTTTCCCTTGAGAAAACTGGTTCCCAGCCCTCTGTTTGGCTTTTAACAGAATTGCTAAATGTTGAATGGCAGAGAGACGCTGGATCCCAAAGATGGTGACGTAGACCATGACTTGGAGATGAGCCCATTCCAAATGAAGGACAGAAGTATCCCATCAGCAGTATTTTGCAAGCCTAACTACGTATGCTCTGCAATGCAGTAGCATTCAAAAAGCTTCCAACAAGGTTCTCAGAATCCAAAGACAAATGAGAAATTGCAGGTTCGGGATTTATTGGCTAATTCATTCGTCATGTTGAGCAGGCACTAGTTTAGGTGGTTGCCCTGTAGTTAAATCAGATTGCTGAACCTGTTCAAAGGAAATGTCCATTTTTTTCAGCATCCTGGCCACCATGTCTCATCAAGAAATGTGATATCTTGTCATGTAATGCACCACATTGCATTGGCCTAAGTATTAGATGCAGAAGGTGTGTGCTTCCACCACATAGTTAAATTTCTCTATTCTAATGGTCACATTACAAAAGGCTTCAGAGTAATTTGTCTATTCAAAAGATTATTTAAAGTGAAATTAACTGAGTGCACAGAATTGAGCTCATACTTTTGTGGGACACAAAATGAAAAAGGAGGAGGTGTAAGTGTTGTGACAAACTTGGGAGAATTAAATAATCATGAATTCTGTGGTATCTCTATCCTTTGCCTAATTCAGAGTATTAATACTCCCACTCCCCACCAGATACTTGGCAGATCTTGTTCAGCATCAGATTTCTGTCCCACTTGGTTTTTTTTGAGTAGAAATAGGAAGAATTATTTACTTCAAAATGTTGTTGTTGAGTTTTGTAATCATAGGCCACATGGGGTGCAGAGCAAAGGAAAATGTTGAACCAGAATACCAGTTTATTTTTGTTTGGTTTGGCAAGAGGCTTGTCTATCTGACAACCTCTCCTGGTATGTCTCAGCTGGGGTGGAACTGAATAGAAAGGCCTCACAATTTTTCAGATAACTTTGGGAGAAAGCAACTTTTGAAGGACAGACTTTAAGGTCCAGCCATGATACTTTCTTTAGTACTACAGGTTTAAACCATGAGAGCCTGCTAGGTATAAGAAACACAATCCAAGAAGTCATGAAGCCTCAAAAGAATTAAAAAACTTGCCCATGTAACAAGTTTTCTGGACTACTGTAGTAAAAAATCAAATATTAAGATAGTTTCATATCTAAAAATCTTAAATTACTTTTCTTCCCTTCTTAAAGTGCATTTTTCTGCAAAACCCTTTCTAAAAGATTTTTTAGAACTAATGAGAGTCCATACTTGCAGAGTGCTAGCAGTCTTGCCAGAAAATTCATTAACTGCAAGTGACATCAAAGATGAGAACTCAGACCTCTTTGCACAGGAGCAGGGGCAGCAGTTCAACTTGCAGAACCCGGACACTTTTTGCTAATTACTTTTGGTTATTTCAAGTCAAATAGCAGTGGGACAGCCTAGATAAGCAACTTTTTGAACACTGGTGGTTCAGTGAAGTTTCTTTCTTTGACCAATGGCCCTTAGAAAGAAAACAATAACACAAACAGACAATTTGGAATTTCCCAATATCCGCAGACAGCAGCAGGGCCGCTGAAGACCGAGAAGTGGCTGAACTTCCTAAGCACTGAAGAGCTGCACAGGAAATTGGGTCTATTAAGAAGTTTCTTATAATGCTGCAATGCAGAGTTGCACAACCAACCTTTGGTCACCTATGTCAAGGACACTTGTCTGGGGAACAATCTGTGTGACCACTGTTTTTGCTGTCCCTTGGCAACACCTGACCAAGGCAGCAGCTTCTTCTTTAGCTGTTTACAGCACAAAAAGCGTGAGCTGGCAATCACATCCAAAGGGCACCAAACAAGCAGATGGTTGAGAGGAAATGGATTCCTGCTCCTATGTACATTTTATAGAATACTTCAGGTGTGTGGCAGTGTTAAAATCCTGGTGGCTCTTGCTGAATGAATGCAATGGAAGCCTTGACTCCGTGTAGCAGGTTAAAGTCTTACAGCACAAGCTGTGAAGAGCTGTTATAGGTCACTGATAAAAAGCAATAGAGTGCTTATGGCCACTGTGGGTTAATGATGGCCACGAGCACAATCAGAAAGTTTGTGCTGAGAGCAGAGAGGTGGTGTGTAACCCACTTAATTTGTTATTACTGTACTCTGGCCTCTAGATAGTGTTTGTGTGCACTGGGGTTGTGAAGACTGACAGACATACAAGGCTAGCCTACTAGTGGAACTGAGGAAGGCTAGGAAGATGTTTTCCTTGTCTGCTAGGAGGAAGTATGTTTCAATATATGGAAGATGTTTTCCTGATCTGGGAGATGGAGCATTCTGTAATATGTATTGAAATATAATTTATTGTATCCTATTTGTTATACATATTTTCTAAACTGCTGTTCAGGCCCTTTACCTCTGCCATCTATTCCTAATGAACATTACAGCCTGAGTACAGACAGCTTCTCTGAAAAACTTGCTTCAGCAGCTGCTCAGTTTTCCATGTCCTACCCTGGTATCAAGTAAATTTTACTCTTTTCTTTTTTATTTTTTCTTTTTTTTCCCTTTTGTCTTTTTTTTTTTTTTCCCCAGGAATTATGCAGGATCTAGGAGCATGTGCTAGTTCAAAACTATGTCCAAGTTTATTTGCACTGAAGCCATGTAATTCTTTTTCTGCAAGCTCTAACATACCTCTGTACATGTACATGATTTTTAGTGCTTAGGCATTTCTTGTCCTCTCTCATCTCTCCCATATTCACTCTGTGTTCTGTACATTTCTGTATTTAGTCAAATTGACCATCACCCAGTGCTGTGTATCACCCTGCTTCTCTAAGCTGTTTATCTGGGATTTTCAAGGCTGCCTGCTCCTGGTAAGAGTCTTAAAATCATATCTGGAAACTTTTATCAATAACCAGACTTACAGAAGCCCTGAGAACCCACAAATCCTTTTGCAGTCAATGAGACTGAATTTACTCAGCACCTTGAAAATCAAGGTGAAGTTCTGAAGCTTCAGTACCTAACCTTGGATTTTGGAACAGAGCTTTAAGGGTTCAGGGTGGGTATTTCTAGGGCAGAATGGTGTTCACTTTGAGATCTTTTTAAATAGATACCCAAATTTTTATGTATTGTATTTATATCAATAAGCACAATTATGATAATTGTCTTTTTCAACAAAATAGTAGTTTTGAACTTCTCTTAGTGCAAGGCATGAATAATGGAAATCATTCTTTTGGTTAATAGTGTCAGTTTCTGCATACCATGTACACTGTGTTAGTTCATTACATGGACCCTTCCACTACCGGAATCTTTTTTCACTGCTCACCAGACATGTGGGGTCTTCCCTGGGGATTGGTCCAGGTAATAAGCACTTCTTGCAATCAGCTTACTATGAATGATAGAGACAAACATGGCAGTGCTCCAGCCATAACCAAAGTAGATTTTAAAGTCTTGTTGCTGTACAGTACATGGTGCTATACATGACCTAGTGATGTATGAAGCATTTTGACCGCACTACAAATGTCTAAACCACTCAGTTTCAGTTCTCAGTTCTCACCCCCACGAGTCAAACCCATCAGCCTGCCATAGCACCTATTAATTTATAGATTTCATCCCGAGGGTGCATCGGCACACTTGTGAGAAGGTGTGTCCGGTCAGCTGTTTCCAGAGTGACGGCACAAAAGCAATCAAGAAGAAAAGAACCTGTAGCTGCATGTATGCTTTGGTGAATTTAGATCTTTAGGAGGTTTTATTTTGTTCCTATATATGCTAGGTTTGGAAGTCCTGATGTACCTTTTCTCCTATTCTAATGAAGCGTCTTATAAGAAAAAGAAGAAACTGAATGTATTAGATTTGCTGTGCCAGTTGTGTAACTCTTTATAAACACAAAGCTTTCTGCAATGCCAAGCCGAGCTGTTGCAGCTTAATACAGCAGTTTGAATTTCAGGAGTACTTGAAGGTGTTTAAAATGATTTCTGAAATGCAGCTAAATGAAGTACTTGTTAAACAGGAAACAAGAAAAAAAAATCCTACGAAGATATTATGTGTCTGCCACTGGGAAAGTGTCAGATACTTGCTTCTTTTAAAAAATAGAATATTACTTAACTGATTTAAAATTCAGATGATTTTCTTAGGGAAAAAATTAGCAGTAAACCGTTCAGGGGCTGGTGGATTTCTTTGTTTCTTAAGGATGGTAAAGATTTGTGCAGAGACATCAGCAAAGAGCAGCTTTCTGAGCTGTTCCCTGCCAATTGCTGACAAAGGCAGTCCTAATGAATCATTCTGAATTGTGATCATGTGCTACCAGCCCACAGCGAGCTGCCAAAGAGGAAGTGCAGCTTGTTTTCTTTCATTTTCTTGATTCCTATGCTGTAGGAAGATGAAAGGAGAAGGAGGAGGAGGCAACAGCGGCAGCCAAACTTAAATAATTCTGACGATTCCCGATATCAAATGGAGGCCCCTGAGTGGGACCCACTGAAAAATGACACCCTTCCGCCGACCCTGACGCCAGCTGTCCCTCCGTATGTGAAGCTGGGCCTGACCATTGTATATACTGTTTTTTATTCACTGCTTTTTGTGTTCATCTACGTCCAGCTCTGGCTGGTCCTTCACTACAGGCACAAGAGGTTCAGCTACCAAACTGTCTTTCTGTTTCTGTGCCTGTTTTGGGCCTCTCTTAGGACAGTGCTCTTTTCATTTTACTTCAAAGACTTTGTCACAGCAAATTCTCTCAGCCCCTTCATCTTCTGGCTTCTCTATTGCTTCCCAGTCTGCCTCCAGTTTTTCACCCTGACCCTGATGAATCTTTACTTCACACAGGTAAGCAACAGATATTTAGTTGATTTAATCTAGCTGAATAGTAAAGCCTTATTATGTGAGCATCATGAAAAAAATGTAATTTACAAATGTACCTTGGCAACGCAAAAAGCAAATTCCAGTTGTTTATTTGGGTACTTTAACTTCTGGTCTATATGTAAGTCATCAGTGTTACAATGAAACCAGAGCCTGAAGTGATCACTGTGAGAATATAAATTAACATGTCTACTGTCTATAAAAATAATTCAGAGATTGGAGAAAAAATGTAGAGGAGAGCTTGGAATTTGGACACCCAAAATGTCATTTTATTATTATGCCCTATTATTGTTATTAGACTTTAAAAACCTCCTGTCTTACGAGACTTGATCTCTGTGTGCAGCCAGAATTGTAATGTCTGATTTTGCCAGTAACAAACCCCCGGTCCCAGTTTTTTCATAAGTTGGCTGGTGTTTCTCAGTGAGGTTTCTGTTATGTGTATAACAATCAAAACTGTTGATGGAGTCCTACTGTGGGCCCGAATTCCTGTAGGGATCTGTATTACAAACATCTTTGACTCTATTCAATAAATGCTAAGTGTTGTGCACAGACACATCCTCTATTTCAAGGACTCTCTGATGTAAAGGTAAATTCCCTGTATAATGGATTAAAGGAAATAGTATCTCCATTTCAGGAAGAGGTCTTTAGAGTGTATCTGTGCCATGGACATCTAAGTCAGATGAGTTAAGCTGCACAGGGCTCCAGGTTGCTGCAGCTAGAATTGCTTGGAAATATTTATGGTGAACATGGTGATCTTGCACTTGGCTGAAGGATGGGATATTGGCATGCTGAGACAAAGAAAGGCTGCTTGGCTTGCCTAAGATCTCACAGGAAACTTGCAGGAGGGCAGAGACTGGATTCTTTGCCTCCTCAATCCCACTGCAGTGCCTGGAGCAGGATATCAAGCCTGCACTCATGTGGCCCTGATCAAAGTCCACTTTCCCAGTGCAGGAGCAGTTGGTCAGGAGACCATCAGCCAGCCCTGGAGCACACCAGACAGTGCTCAGGACACTTTGGATGTTGCTGTGTGCCCCACTTGGAACCAGCTCGGTGCTTGGGGCTGGTGCTTCTGCAGTCCCCACAGTGTTTAACAATGCTCTGTGGTGATGACAGGCCTTATCAATTCTGAACAGCCTGACTGGAGACATCAGGCTGCATGCAAGGGCTGCTGTCCCAGAGCTGGAAAAGCAGCAATGGTAAGCATGACAGCTGTAAGAAGATCACTTGAGTTGTAGAGGGTATTAAATACTTAGAACCACATACCCAGTTTTGTGCTTAGGTTTACTTTCATGGATTCAGTGTCTGAAATACCTGCTAACTCACCCTGCTCCATTCCCTGGTACTTGAGATACATTAAGGGATTACAGGAACCTTTCATCTGCAGACTACTCAAATCCAGCTCAGGCATGTGGTGACCTATGCTTTATCCCATAGCTATTGTGAGAGTCATTTGATAACTGTGCAGCTTCCCAGTGTCAAATGTCCATCAGCATGCAGTCCATCCCATCACAGTGCTGGGGCTAAGTCACAGCTTTGGGTCAGACTCTTTCCTAAGACACTCATGTGGGGCTGCTGTGGAAGTCTGGAGGCAGAATGCAGCATCCTGGCTCTTGGCCAAGAGAAGCCTGGGCTGGAGCGAGCAGAGGGGGTGCACAGCAGTCTGTGCAGTAGTGTCAGCACTCAGGAGGCTTTGTGCTGCAGGTAACATTCCTTTTGTCTGAGGAAGATCTGAAAAGACAGCACACAGAATGCAGACATATGTCCTTTTCGATTATTTTTAGCATTGTTGTCTGATAGCGTGCAGGAAGTGCAAGTCAGTGGTTGGAAACAGAAAAAATGCTAAGGCTGTTTGTTCTGCCTTTGAGACAGAATTCCTGCTTTGTCATCCTGAGTCCTCCTGATCTTCCTCTGAGCCCCTCTGAAAAAGAGTGGAATAGTTACCTGTCTTAAAGAGCTGCTGTGAGGCTTTTGAAACAATATTTGCAAGGGACTTTCACAGTTTGTGATGTGTGTCATAATCTTTTAATACCTTGGGCCACTGTAGACAGACTTAAGAATAGTATTGCTGTTTGCTCTAGAGCTAGTTGCAGTCAGTGAAATTTGATCTCAAATATCTCCCCAGCTGAAACAAACGTTTAAGAAATACAAGCACAGCCATTCTACGAATGTATGACAGAATAAGTGCATATATTTTTAATTCACTGTTATTAATTCTTTACTTCTAACCATTAAAAGGTGGTTTGGCTTGAAATTCAGCATCTTGTATGTAATGTACATCTAGCTTTCCACAGTAGGCAAGCAAGAACTAGTGTGAAAGGGGTGGAGAGAGAAAATTTTGTTTTCAGTAATGACTTAAAACTTCACAGACCTGTTTAGAAACAACTTTTATCCTTTTATTCTCTAGAAGACAGGGAGAAGGGTCTGCAGCTGTGTCTCATTGCATGAAACCCCTGCTATTTCACTGGTGCTTAGCTAGAGGGAAAGAAGTGATCTGTGTGTAGTATAGGTACAGAGCAGTGGAAGAGATCCTATGGGTCTCTGGAATTCTTAGGTTTTTATTATCTGCTGTACAGCACCCATCATTCCTAAATGTGGCACTGCTAGGAAAACGTTTAAATGTAGATGTGAGAGGAAAAAAGTGGTTAAAAAATATTGCAAATCCTCCTGGCCAAACAAAAAACTCATTTGGCGAGTGCCCGAGGGCGTTTTTCGATTAATAAGCACCTTTGAACTTGCCGGAAAGTTAGCCACAACTATTCCCTTTTTTAATAGGTATCCCAAAGCCATGGGGAATTTCAGCTGTGTTTTATGTGTAGCAAGACAAATAAGCCCTGATGACATCAGCACAGCAGAGTTTTGTCCCCAGACTTGAGCATCAGCAGCTGCAGCAGAAGAACCTGTGTAATTCTGTGTGTGTTGGGGCAGGTTGCTAAAGCAGGGGAACGATGAACAAAAGAGAAGTTAGAATCAGAATAGTTCTGACTCAAAACAGGATCTTTGGCTTAAGAGCCAAATGCAGGGTCCTTTGATACAGTTGTAATGCCCTACTTATAGCAAGTAGAAGGTGCTGCAGATAAGGCCTGTAGAATATTAGTTACTCTCAGAGATCCCGTACTGGAGAAAATGAATATGATTTTTAATGGAATAAGTAAATGTAGTAGAATTTATTAATCCTGTGTCTGTATTCATTCCCTTCTAAAGAAAAATAATGTGATCTACCCTCTCACAAGGGGAGGCCCTCTGCCTACTTGGAAAGCATTAAAATAAATCTCAAATGAAGATGAGATCCAGTGGCACTTTTGTAAAACAGTAGCACAACACCAGCAAGTAACAGAACTGTACCAAGACAGAGCAGCTCCCTGATCCTGATGCACCAGATAGGGAGCCAAAGTGCATTTCCACCTCCAGAGACCAAAAATCCCATAGAGATATTTGCCTCACACATGCAGCTTCCAAGGGGTTATTTTCTGATAAATAACATATTTTCCACTTTAAAGAGAAAGAAGTGGAGGATCCCATAGTGAGGCATCCCAGGCTAATGAAGAAAGTGAGGATTTCAGGATTTGGGTACTCTTTTGTTTATGTCCTGCTTTCTCAAATCTTCCCTGTCCTGGACAAGGGGACACCAAGATG
The DNA here is from genome assembly GCA_013400635.1 of Hypocryptadius cinnamomeus. NCBI lineage: Eukaryota > Metazoa > Chordata > Aves > Passeriformes > Zosteropidae > Hypocryptadius > Hypocryptadius cinnamomeus. The sequence goes on along the minus strand of VYZP01016351.1, from coordinate 8,962 downwards.
AGCCGTCAGGCTTTACAGTTAGTGCTGTGGGTAGAAGAGTAAAGAGGCTCTGGGAAAAAAAAGAAAGTTGCCTTTTCCAGTGCATGTGAGGGGTGGGCAGAGAAGGACTTGATTCACTTTGTCCTGTTTACTCAGGCTTTGCATTTCCCTGGGGAACAGAACACAAATGAAGCAGGAGAGAGGCTAGGATGGAGGGTTACAGGCTCAAAGAGCAAGGTCAGGGCCAAAGACCATGGGCTATAAATTACACTGAAAATCCCAGGCCTCCCTTGTGGGCAGGCACAGAAAACAGTTGGGTGGGCTCTAGGTTTTGTCATCAGGTTGGGAACTTCTCCAGGATCAAGGGAAAGTAGTGCTGAGCTCAAGAGCTGTGAGACGGTATGGGTGGAGAAGGCTGGTAGGCAGATTCTACCTCTCCTTCCTCCTCCCTAACCATCTTCCCTTTTCTTTGGCATCTGGATTGAGAAACTTACCCTGCCTCCCAGGCAGTGCTGATAAAATCAGGGACTTTCAAATGAAGAGAAGTTGTACGGAGTAAGACAGTTCAGAGGGGAGCTGGCCATGCCTGGCGGGGTGGGGTAAAAACAGCACAAGGCTTTCAGAAAGTTTTCATCTATTTCAGTGGAACCAGAGTAAATGGTGGCTCTGGGAGGAGAATTAAGAAAGTTTCTCATTCTGTAATTACAGAGGATAGCATTTCAAAAGTCCTCACCAGTGAGAGAACAGAGAGGGCTTTTTATTTTGGAGAATTTTTTTTAGCAGAAATTAATAAATCATATATTATAAAGCTTATTATTAATTTAAAACAAGCTTTAGATGTATATAGAACTACACACAGTAAAGCATCAGCAAATATGTTTGCTGTAAAATATTGCCCTCACTATTGTATCTACAGAAGACAAATTGCAATTGCAGATTGGCTGGCTGTCAGCATCTGACATGAAGGATGAGGTCATTGACTTAGAAAATAATTTGATAGGAAAGCTGCTCTTGAAAGTTTACTGTGGCTGTCAGCCCCCACAATCATCCCTGTCCTTTTAGGACTATTTTTACCAATTTGTGGAAGACTGAGTATGGTAGTGAGTCACATTGCCCATGTCTGTAGGCCTTACAAGCTGTGTAGAATTTAGAGAGTAGAGGGAAAACTTGCCTGTTTTGGGAAATCTGATCCAAATAAAAGAATGAACATGGAGGAAAGAGAGAAAGGGGAAAGTGGGCCTGGGACAGAAAGATACACAGCAGAAGAAAGGTAAATGTGCTGATGATGAAGTTGTGGCATTATTTTCAGGTTTCAAAGGGAAGTTTGCATGGAATGTGACAGAGGAAGAGAGGGACTGTGGTGAAAGGAACTGGGGGTGAAAGTGCATGCTATGATTCTTACAGGGTTTTTGAATTGAGAAGTGATAAATAAAGCTGAACTTCATTCTGTGCAGAGACATATGCAAGCATTTACCACATATCTGAGGCTTTTTGGTAAGCTGAGCTATAGCTCCTGTAAAAGTGAATTGATCAGCTAGGACAGGAGGTACAGCAGGGGTTTGTGCCAGTCATCACATCAGTTCAGCTAAATGAGAGCATGGACACGAAAATTGCTCCAGGGAGATTTTACTTTTATTTCGCTTTGGGAATATCTGTCTTGGCTTTGACAGCTGTTTCACTGATACTTATAGAGCCAAAGTGGTTCCTGACTAGCTAGAACCCCCATCAGCTACAACAGCCTGGCCCTGTCTGCCTGCTCTGCTGCCCAGCAGCTCATGGGTCCCATGCCATCCCCACTCCTGGGGCCTGGTAAAATGTCTCTGAGGTCAGCTGTTTACATCAGTTCCTGCAATGGGAATTTTCTCTGGCTGTATGAAGAGAAGTTTTTGGAGTCCTTTTGAACTGCTGCAGTTTTATATGCCAGACATATACCTCAGGGGAGTGGAGGAGGGGGTGTGAGAATCTTATTTGAGGTTTCCAACCCTTTGGCAGAAACAGAGAGTCAAAACAGGATATATCTCCATCAAAGAACATGCAGAAGGGGAAACACTTTTAAGACTAAAAAGTAACCCTTTAGACATAAGAAAATTAGCAAGGACTTTCACTGTGTTTTCCATGTTCAACTTGGGCTTCTCTGAAAGATCTTTTTAAAAGAGCCTGCTCTCTGTTTGCTGTTTAGTCTATTCTTAGGAATAGTCTGGTTTGCTCTGGTTTGCTGGAAGACTTACTTAGATGACTCAGATATTGACTGGAAGCTTTCTCAACACTGCTGCGAGGAGGGGCCATTGAGCAACCAGCCTCTTGAGTTAAATGCTAAAAGCAAGAAGCTGCACCCACGCATGTAAGGTATATTCAGATCAGCTTCTGACATCCTTACTCCCACTGAACAACCCTTTATTCCATGACAATCCCATTGCTTCCAGCAGGGCGACTCATGAACTAAAGCCCCATCAGTGTTTAAGCAAAGGTGGCAGAATCTGGCTGCCTGTGGTCCTTCCTAGCAGTGAATTGGTAAGGACTCTCCACTCCTTAAAGTGTAGCTTTCATTCTATTTTTTTTT
>VYZP01016344.1:0-15183 GCA_013400635.1 Hypocryptadius cinnamomeus | reverse complement strand
ATTGGGAAAATCTTCTTCCAACTATTCATTTATAGGGGAAAACCAAAGCCTCCCCTGTGAGAGAGCTTTGAAAATTATTAAAAATAACCCTCATAATGTCAATATGAGTCATTAGCAGAGAGGTCCTGTAAGATCTGCTTCTTATGGGACAAATTACAGCAGGCTACTGAGAAGGTAAAGCAGAAATATATCCTTTTCCTTTTTTGGATTACATATTTCTGTTTGTCACTCCCCTTTGCAGTCTGTTATTTCACAAAGAACCTAGTGACTTCCATCTGTCAAACAACTTCTTGATTTTTTTAAAACTGCCATTTTTCATACAGGAGAGTAATCAATTAAAAGGTTTGAGTGAGGATTTTTATTTTCAAAAATCCCAAAAGACACAATGTATGTGTCTTTCACACACATTCAAAAATAAATTTATCTTCATGCACATCTGAGTTTTGATTTGCAATTTTTTATTACTTCATTGCCATGGTCAAGCATTCCTGCATTACTACATCTTATAATCACATCCTCCAACTTTCCTTCCCCTCAACATCTTTTGTTTACTGCTTTGTTTTCTGTCACATCTGAAGTGAGTGAGACTGCCAGCTCTGTAAGCTTCTGTAAAATGCTTAGCACTTTCCAAACCACAGAAAATAACAGCATCTGTCCTATGCAGGGTAGATGTGCTGAAGGCTGCTTTGAGATACTGAGCAAAATCCTTCTGAAAAGCAGTTGAGTTGTTTACATGGATGATATAAAAAATAAGTGGCATTTCAGTGCTGCAGACATCTAAGTCTCCATATAAAGAGCCTGAATTTTGTATTCAGATTGAGATTTTTCTTTTGAGAATGTACTGAAGTTTTCAGTAGATGTTCCTTAAACAACACTACTCTTCTTCCAAAAGAATTGTTTCAAGCTGTATATCTATTCAAGAAAATATTTTGCTTTTGGGTTCTTAATAATATTTTTACAGAAATTGACTTTCCAAACATAAACAAAGAGATTTCAACTGTTTTGTCAAGTTTCCTTTAGCTCCAGAGATGAAATTGAGGTGCAGATGATGTAATCTGTTTGTAAGCAAATTTACCTTTTTAAATCTAGCTGTAAAAACCTTCATCATTGTTACAATAGTGTATTTTTGGTGATGAGATTATTTTGCTCAAGGTCAGCTATTACAGTTTCTGGTTTAAAGGTGAAAGTTGAAACATGCAATCACCCTGCTTACTAAGGATAGCAAACGGTATCTGCATGACCTTTTCCAAATCCTATTTTCATGCAAGGTCTTTAGGACATTTACTGTGACTCTTGGAGGTACAAACCTATTTAATTTGATTTCAAGTGCTGGACATTTCTTGACCTCAGACTAGAAGTCTGGAGACATGACAGTTATTTTCTAGGAGATTAAAGAAAGCAGAAGGACACGGGGGTTTTCCATAACTTTCCTTCACTAGTCACAAGGACTTGACAATGTAACATCTCTAATCTGTCATCTAGGAAATGAGCAAGGTCCTAAAAATAATTGGGAGTATCCCAAAGTGAATAAGTGTAGATCTATGAAAAAAGTGATATATTATCTCTGTATAATGTTACTGGTTTATCTTGGCATTTGTCCATCTCTGTCTCGATCTTGTGCTGAATTTTCTTATCTGTCCAACACTCATCATCACCTCAATTCTACAAGCTCTTCAAAGTAGCTGGTTAGATTTTTCATTACTTCCTATTACTACATTCTTATTTAAAGCTGAAATGTAAGAAGTGAGAAACTTACCATTAATAGCAAAAATTTTATTAAAATACTATTCTCCCTCCAGGTTTTAAGTATCCGTAACATTGTGCATGAAAGAAGAGACATTTCCCATTACCATGTAAATGTTGTTTTTCCATCCAGATCTTTAAAAAAATATTAGTGGGTCTAATTCTACCAGATTTTTCTGGTTTGCACTCATTCTTTTGCACATGTGACTAATTTCTTGATTTTGAAAAATAAAGTCTAGGATAACAGTTGCATAACAAGTGTTACAGATACAACATACCCAATGAACCTGAAAATGTATCTGTGACATTACTAACCTAAAGTTGCAGTTGAACATGTTTGTAAATATTTGTAAATTTAAAACTCTTAAGGCAACTAACAGACTCAGTTTTAGTGTAAACATTGGTAGTTTACTTACAGTTGTACTACAGAAGGCAAGAACTTATTGACACTGATTAAAAAATGCTGCCTTATAAAAACTCCATTAAAGTTGAACAAGATCTGACACAGTTTACAAAGGTGGAAAGTAGTAATTCTTAGGGAACAAAGTGTCACTTTGCTATGACACATATCACATATTTTTAGATACTTTCCCACAGAAATAAAATATTTTAAATGCTCTGTTTCACATGTACAACAGAGGCCTAAAAGCCCCAGTTCTGAACTCCCTTTCCCCATCCGCTCTCCGTTTCAGGTTCTGAAATATCTGGGAGACTGAAGACATAATCGTAGAATGTTAAGGGTGTGGAAGGGACCTTAAAGATCACCCAGTCCCAACCCCCTGCCATGGTCACAGACACCTCCTACTAGTCCAGGTTGCTCAGGGCTTTATCCAACCTGGCCTTGCAAGTTTCCAGGCATGGGGAATCCACCACCTTCCTGGGCAACCTGTGCCACTTCATCCTCACAGCAAATATTTCTTCCATACATCTAATCTAAATTTCCCCTCTTTTCCACCAAAAACTCCAAACCCTTTCAAAGTGGACATTTTTTAAAGTTTTCCTGTAACTTTAAAACAGTTTTTTACCACACTTTCAAACAATTTCAGTAAATAATAATTTCAATTTAGTGCTTCATGAAGAAATGAATGGTTGAAAACAAAACTGCTGTCCCCCAAAACCTATTACCTAAGTATCCATCGAAGAATAATTTTGCTACACATTTTGTATTTACATGCACAGTCCAAGAAGCAAAACATAAAATAAACATATGTTTATGGAAAAGTTGATCGAAAATGATGAAGTATTATAGTCCAAGTGCTATGTTGGTCTATTTTTGATCTTATCACTTGCTGTGTTTAGATGATCTGTTACTAAACTGACAAACAAATCTCTTAATGGTAACTGAACACTATGAGTCTTCTGCAAGTGGTATATTTTAAGGAGGGACATTTCAGAGGAAAGGGTGGAGGTATGAAATGGATTTGTTTAAAGCTAGTGGCCAAATTCACATCTAACAGGACACTACCGAGTTCAGATTTTCACTAGAGATAAATCTGGAGTAGGGATTTCAAAGTGGTTTCAAGAATTCCATCACATTGAGAATTGTTTTATTGGAGCGTTTTCAGAAATATGAGTTCAGTCATTTCCTCTTCCCTTTATTCCCTCATTATTTCTCATCTTAATTTATAGCGATGTGCTTGTAATAATAGCTTAGTCAGACACTGGTGAAGTGCTGGAATCATCTCAAAGTGACTTCAACAGTCATGTGAAGAGTGCCTTACATGCCTGTCCTTGACCTGGATATGGGAAGTAGCATGAAAACAGGAGGCCTTACAAACATCAAAACAACCCAAAATTGACAAACGAAATTGTTTGTAATAGTGGGATCTCACAAGAACTGCATAACTTTTTGTTTTGTTTTGTTTTATTATTTTCCTGAAAAAATTAAATCTAACCCTAACTCCCAAAAATAAAATTCCTGAATTCCTGCAATTTCTCACTAAAATCTTTCAACTCTTAAGTGATGGAAAATAGTAATGTCTGATCACTTCCCTTCCTGACTTGACCTTAAAAGTGAGTAATTCTCAGGTCTGTAAGGTTGTGACAATCACACACATTCAGTATCTCAAGGGAGGGTCTCAAAATCAAGCAGTGTTATATAAGGTCTTCCTTTTAAACCAAAAGTTATGATTATAATGACCAATGATTTCAACACATCTGTGGAAATCTTTGTGAAAATTTACAGCACAATGCTCTCTGCAGTAGTACCAAGGACAACATGCAGGTGGGATATACAAAGTCTGACCACTTTTATAACAGCTGTTGGAGTGCGTGCTCTGTAGATATAAGTAAGAATTAAAAAATATTATTACCTTTTCCTCACAGTAGGAATCTATTCTAATACTTTTTCCCAGCAGCCCAGGAAGTCAGGGCCAACAGAACACTGTAAGGAAAAGTCATGCAGTGGTTAAAAAGGTAAAGATCCAGAGTTTCAGCAGAATGAGGCCAGGGCAGAAATGTATCTGTCTGTATTCTGCCCAAATCTTCAACAGCCCCCTGAAACCCACTTTCTCAGGCATATCTTTATTCTCATTCTCTGAAACATCAGCTGATCCCTTACCCTTCCCATCTGAAACTATTATTTTCCCTGTCCAGAGTTTCATTGATGAAGACAGAAAGTCTTCATTGATGCCTCCACATCCTTTTCTCCTCCTTCCTTTTCTCCACATCTATTTATCCAGTACTGCAAAAACTAAGCTTGTGTAAACCTCAGATCAGCTCTAGCATATCACATGGAGCTGTCAGCTCTAATGGAACTGATTACCCTTTATTCCCAGCTAAATATTTAAACCAAATGCATTAGAAAATATCATATGTAAATATTATACAGGGATAAAGGCAGTCAAAACATGTATCTGCATGATAATCAAAATATAACTCTTGCTTGTGTTGACAGACAAGAATCAGTTTAAAACAGCACAAGAGTGGTATCAATAGAGCCCAATAACACAAATTTTAAAATCAGCTGCTAAGACTAAGCTTCCAGGTAAGAATTGACTGAATCCTGTGCTATCAATTCCCAAATTGGAAACATGAAAATAAGCTTCAGTACATTTAAATGAACAAACATGCCATCTTCAGAAAGAGCTAAAATCATATATAGACAGAAGAAAGAGAAGCAATTCATGAATTGCAATGGACTCTGCAGACGGAACAAAAGAAAATGTATGTTAACAAAAGATCAATGTATGTTAATTATTCAGATAATTACTGCTTCCCCTTTATGTCACACAAGTATTTTTCTGTAGATCTTGGAAATATGGGTTTGATGTCAGTCATGTATGTATTTATTCTTACAGAATGTCATTCATACGATAAGGCACTAAGACAATTATCTGTACAACTGCAGCTGAGATTTATGCATGGATAAGACAGGTACACTGACAGAAATTCAAGAGGGAAGAAGTTCACAGACCAGTGAATCAGTTCTCTTCAAGTCTTCATTTAAATCATTTAAGAAAAGAAGCGTTATAAATCTTTATATTGAAAAAAAATAAAAACAAAATTATGCCAAACATAAGTGAGGGAAAGAATCATACACCTGTTGTGTGTTACCTGGTGAGCAAGAAACAGCCACAGATGTGACTGTATGCACTGTTTTCCAGTTAATATTTTCAGATTATTCTATTATTTTCAGATAATATTTTAGACACTTTTCAGAAAACAAATAAAAATACATGGAATTTTGACATTGATAAATTCTTTATGGAAGATACTTTCTTGTATACAATATTCTGGTAGATATAAACCCTTCCAATTTTTGTATTGAAACCTGAGGAAAAAAATTAACATTCAAATTGGCAATTCAGAATGAGGGACTAGGTGGTCTGATGTAGCTATAACAGAGCAGAAACTGCACTTCCACAAGTAAGAGTGTGTGAAAGAAGTTCCTGACAAAATTTTTGTGTGAAAATGGTGGGTTTTTTACTTTTGTTAGCAAGATTAACTTAAACCAAGCTGGAGGGGCTGATCTTATTGGCATGCTTAGGATTCTAGAAGTACACTTGTCTTTGTACAGATGGGAGGGCTACATGTATAGATCCAAATGCAAGAATGACTTCTCAGTAAACCAGCAACATGTGTGAGGACTCCTGGTTAATTTAAGGTCTTCATTTCTATATCAAGGCAATTGCATAACTAAAATGTATCCACTGACTAGACTACTTCTCTGTACTTTATTCATTCTAAGCAATTCAGCCAACAGGACTGTGGAAAATTAAAGTGAAATTATCTTTTTTAAATCTTAAAAAAAAAAATCATATTAGTCCTACTACAGATCCATTAGAAAAATTAGTGAAAAACATCATTCATAAAAGTGATGAGTAAGGTCACATTGAAATAACTGATAAAACACCACATGACTTTCACTACTAATTTAGAACAAGCAGTACCTCAATGTGTTCTTGCACATTTTGTATATCTATACAGTCCATCTAATTGATTATATATCTAATAAGTTGATTTTAATAATCTGAATGCTATGTTTTTAGCTATGAGAATCAGTACAAGAAGGGACTGTCATATTCCCAGACCACAGAAAAAACACTGCATGCTTCCTTTTTGTAAAGAGAGTTAGGGATTTAGCTAGTGATCAAATGACAACTATATGGCAAATACTAAATGTTTTCCTGGTATCAGAATATCCTCTACACTTGAGAGTCTGTTGAAAGCTGCCTCAGATAGAAGAAAGTCAGTCATTTATTCATTTTAAGATAAAAACGCAAAGTACAGAAGAATTAAATACAAAATCTAATGGGTGTTAAGCAGTGTATAAACATAAAAAATTTCTTTCTGTTTCTTTGGTATGTCAAACTGAGATCCTCCATGTCATCTGGTAAATTTTCCTGTGTTAACACAAAATTGCCCTCCTCCAAATAATGCCATCTGAGTCAAACTATGTAGACAAACCATGCCATCCTATGATGAATGCACCACCCAGACTGGTAAGAATGTTGGGTACAATGGCCTCTTTTTTGGAGAAAAAAGGGAACATTTTAAATCTTGTGACTTATATAGCTCTATCATCTCACAGTTGCACAACACCAGTGATGACATTATAGACTTTAACTAAACTTCAACTACTGTTGTACTTCCTAGGACATGAATTATCCTCTCTCTGTAGTCCACTGAACATAATGGACATTCCCTTGCTGGTAAGGAAATATTTAAGACTAAGCACTAGTAAGCACAAAAGATATTTCTGTCTTTCCACCATGAGGTTCAGTCATTGTACAGAAATCAAAGTAAGAAGTTAAGCTTTTTAACTACTATTGATGGTACCTATTCCCTCATTCCACCAGGAACATATTTAGCCAGACACATGCCTAATTTCAGTGAGACTGGGTGACTCTGGCCCATCATACCACAGTACAAACACATACACACACACATATATATATAATATTTTCTAAAACGTTTTCATTTTTAAAATACATTAACTCTAAACAGATACCAGCTTTCTACATTAAAATGAACGGGAATGTTCATTAACTATTCATAACTCAGTTACCAATAGTTTATAGACATCTTATAGAAATTGGGAACACATTCTTTCTCACCACCGGTGGGCACATAATATATCTCAAGAGTATGAGACAAAACCAAGTCAGAAACTTGCATGAAAGACAATATTGGACTTGTTCTCAAGGGTTTTTTTAAAAGATGCCATGCTGTTTTAGCTGTTTTAGTAAGTTTTCTCCCTTTCCAACCTATAAAGCAGCTCATTTTAAATGATTCTTACNTTTTTTTTTTTTTTTTTTTCCTCTTTGGTGTGGTGCTGGCGCTGCGCTCTCAGGGAGCTATTTAAAGTCACAAGCAGTAAATGAGCTGATGACAGGATTATTGGGAGAAGTCATACCCTGATACCCCAAAACGCACATTACATTCCTCTCGCTTTTTAAACAGTGGCAAATTACTGCCACCGCCACCCATCATACAGAAGATCCACTTCAACAGACAAATTCTACAATCTTAATTTTTATCCCCTTTAATTCTACCAGGTTTATGTAAGATATATGTTCTGTTTAAAACAGACATTGTTCTTAACACACAAAGGAGTTCAAGGATGTGGCATCAGTGTGTTCCCACCCACCATTTGCTCTGATTTTTCCAGATTCTCTGAAAAAAACATTGAAGTCCCACAGCAAGTATTGTGTCGGGTACGTTTTTAAGTTACACATTTCAGTAGCGGTAAATCGAAGATATTAAAAGTTTAATAAAATATTTCCCTGTGAAAAACCGTGTAAAAACCCCCTCACCAATCAGAAAATACAACGCAGCACAACCGACATCTGCCACCTTTGCTCCAGAGAAGCCTCATTTTACAGCCCAGGCAGCTTCCCCAAGAACACACCTCTTATACTTTCTAAGATACTTTTAGGCATATCCATAAATGCTCATCATACTGGATTCAAGTATGTTCTTAAGTGTTCTTTTGAAAGGTAGAAAATAGAACAACAGTAGGTTCAGCTAAATAGTAAAAATTGCAATATTTGCATTTTCAAGAATATGAGATATTTATTTAAATCAATAAAAATTAGTGTAAGATCAGAAGCATATTTCTATATCAATATTAAATATATATATTTTTTCTTGTTTTTACATTAACATTAAATAATTTCTCAAACGCTATGCAATACTTCTTCATAGATTCATTTTATGATAAAATAGTGAGTATTTCACTGATAAATTGCCTTCCTGTATTTATTTTAAACAAATATTTTACAAAAGCTTATTATTAAATAATAGAAATTTAATTGGTATGGCAGTAATATTTGATAGAGCAATAATTCTGAGTTGCAACATAACTTGAGTTTTATTTTTGTAACTTTATTTTTATGCCCTTAGTATGTACAATCACTATAGCAGCTTCTAAGCACTAAGGCTTCAGTTCCTGAGGAGCCTTTATATTTAAGACTTTACATTTAACCTGAATCCACAGAAAAGCTGTGTTGAGTATGACCTTGTCCATAAGAGGTTTAATCCATATATTGTGAAATATCAAAAGCCCCAAAATCCAAACTGTTATGCTTGAGTTTAATGACAATTCATATTCTGAGGCAGATCTCAAAAAAACCCCAATGTCACTAGCTTTCCATTTAATGTCTAAAAAATAGGGGGTTTACTTGTCTTTACTTTTGAACTTCTAGGATTGGTATTTTCAAGCTTCTCTTCAGTCAAGAACGTGTGAAGAATACTTTAGTGTCACACCATATTTTTTAAGTCACGTGGCATTCAGAAGGGAAAGGCTTCAAAGATAATCAAAATAACAAACTATTTAAGGCTTGGTTTGATTAAAGCAGTTTAGATATACTCTAAGAGGACATAAGATCAATTAAATTATCTCAAGTTTCTCAGCCAAGCCAATACAGTCACCAAGAAGTGATCATTTTCAAAAGAAGTAAAATCATAAATAAAATATTTTATTGCATGTATCAGCATATTAAAATACTTAGAGTGAAATATCAATATTTTTAAAAAATATATTAATTCTGGGTGACAATTTCATGATTCTTTAACGTAATATGTTTGGAGCTCAACTAATACAAAAAAGCCATTGCTTATTTTGAACAATTGAGAAACAGAAACTAGCACACATGGTTCTGTTGATTCCTATAAAAATCGTAGTAGAGATGAAATCCCAAAGGGTTAACCTCTTCTTTGTGGCACCCATTGTTTTTACGCAGCGACAATGTATAAAAGCTGGTAGCAGCCTAGACATGACCCCACAGTAACCCGTCTGCATGCACTTCTCTTGTCTCCTTTGCACCGCTCCAGCTGCTTGTCCAAAGATCCAGTAAATATTTGCACGCACAGCGTAAGGTGGTGGCACTTCCTGCGCGGAGCTGGTGACAAGAGACAGCATCTCAGCTCTGAGTCAACAGCGAAAAGCAAACAGTGGCTGCTAGCGGGGAACATCAACTCTCATGCCACAGTCAGCTCTCAGGTACTCATGACCGTGACCTACACACTTTATCAGGCTTTGATCAGCATTGTGAAGGCAGACACTGCAGTGCTGGCTGCCCCCGGTGTAGCCTTGCAGGCACGCTGCTCCTAAAGGAATCTGCTCCTCTCTGGGCTCCTTCCATTAAGCAGGCATGATGGAAACGACACGATGGACCATGATACGTCTGTGGATATACCTGTGTAACTGCTGGTCTCAAAAACAGGTGCTGACTCTAAAATTCAATGCAAAAGAAACCTTGACAGTCACACTCATGCTACTATTAGAGGTAGGAGTCCAAGAAATTAGGCAGCAAGGGGCACTGTAAGCTTAGGCACTGCCCCCATTAAAATGCAGTCAAATTTAATGAGTCATCTGAATTCAGCATTGTACCGCAGGAATGTATTTTTCTGCCCAGCAACAGTAGTGGCATTGCTTTCTCTACCAGCTCGGGCTCCTGCTCTGCCTTACAGCTCTACCATCCATTCTAAACAAATGCAGAATAACTTGTGTTTCAGCAATTGTATGTGACTCAAATAGTAAGCATTACTTTGCCAAAGGGAGGCAGCTCTGCACAAGAACTTAAGTAAGATATGGGCTTTGTACAGTCAAGATCCTTTCTAATTAATCTAAAACCAGGAAGAATTAAAACCAGGTCTTGTAATTGTCTTAGCAACAAATTAATGAGTGTATTACCCTTGTTAGCTTTTCTGTAGCCTTCTGCAGAAAGAACTTTGGGCTGTGGTTTCATATTGATCAATTCTTATACCACTTTTCACCAAGGATCTGCTTTGTTAAGTATCTTAATATCAGTGTTTGAAAACTGTTAGTCTGTTTTTTGAAATAAAAGTTAAAGGAAAATGAAGAGGGAGATAATAAAATACTATGCTTTTCCTTGTCCAGGAAAAGCATAATAAAATGTATGTAAAATCAAGATTTCCACATTTTGATGGAAATTAGAATTTAGCCCAGGCTAAATGCAAACACATTTTGGAAAATTTTTGATCTCTTCTGAAGCAGCTTCAAAAAGCCATTTTATTACAATACATTGCATAGTGTCAATGATGATATATTTGTCTATAATTTAAAATACAGACAGATTCTGTTCTATTGCCTTCTGCAGAACTTACTAAGAGCATCTTTCCAAAACTTGTAGAAAGAAAACTAAAAATTCTTTGCAAGATTGGTAGTTCTCCAACAGATGAAGGCTGGAATTGTGAAAGATGAAAGGTTCTTTAATAAAAAGGAGTCACACTCAAGTAATAGAAGAGGTGTAAAAATAAATGTTTGTCATGAGCTCAAGAAGGATTAGAACAGTAAGTTAGGTGGAATTCTTTCATCTCTGCCCTTTCACCCAGAGAAGCCTAAGTTAGAGCATCACAGGGTTCAGGTGTGATAGCTTAAGTGATAATTTTAGACCAAAGTGGTTGGCAAGGAATTTTGTGATCAATGTCTTGTGGTGGTTGGTGGAACAAGACTGTCATGAAGTGACACACTACAGAGCAGAAATCAATATTCAGACCTGCAGGTAACAAAGATCACATGGCACTTCATCAGGAACAAAAAAACCCCACAGAGCATGTGGCAGAATGGGGTCAGAACAAAGCTGGGAGCCAAAGCTTCAATATGTCTTGTAACAAGAAGCAGTTTATCAAATGAATTATGAAAATGTTTCTCAAACTGTTTTCAGCTGGACGCCAACATCCCAACTGTACCTTTACATGTTCTCAGGGTTTTCATGGGTTTCCTCCTCTTGTCAGCACTCTTCTGCTCCTCCATCATCCCAGTCTCTCTGCTGCATTCTCACCCATCCACACGCACTTCAGCAGTGATCTGTGCCACATCCTTTCCTGTAGTACCACTGTCTCTTCCACATCTGCCCTGTAGCAGGTTCAGCAACACCAGCAGAAAGCCCAAGCTGCTAAGCCCTCTTGTGGACTGATATGATGGGAGCAAGGAGAGCAAGGTAAATGCAAAAATTATTAACTTTCCATATGTAGGTAAAAAGAAAAAATTTGACAGCACTGGCTTTATTTCCAGGCTCTTGAAAGCAACTTCTGGACTTTTCTGATTGCTCTATAGACTTTTGACTTAGCATACAATTCCTACCTACATATTTGCTTTCTAATTCTAAATAATTTAATGCAATTTTTATTGTCTTCCTGTTTTTGTACCTCTCCTTTGTCTCTCCAATTGCATTATCATCTCCCTCAGCATGTGCCATCTCTTTTTTTCCCCCCAACTCTTTGTGTCTTAAGTTGCATTCCTGTGTTCAGAATGCCAGAAATAGGAGAAGAAAAACATGAGGGCTGTCTCTGCCCAACTCATGTAGCTCAGGACTAATGGCAGCAAAGGACTTCCTTAACCTCTGCATTTTGTGGCACACTCAGTAGTGGCAGAAACTCGGTTACGTTATAGCTTAAATTCTGGTGGAAATTATCTGCATCTGAAATTCCTTATTTTCTACTTATGAAAAGTATAAGACACATAGAGCCATGGAATTCTCTGCCTCCTTTGAAATAACTGAAATTTCAAGTCCCTCAGCCAAATAATATATCTGCTATATTCTCACCATTTAGTATTAATTAAATACTAAAACTCTACAACTTGACTCAGAAGAGTGTTGTACTTGTTGGTGAGATTTGGAAAAAAATCTGTTTCAGAAAACACCCATCATGATCCAGAAACTCAGAGGAAAGTCTTTCATTCATTAAAGTGGGTGGTTTGGGCATTGGGATTGAGGCCTGAGAAAGTGCAAAGTGTGATCAGTTTTGGTGTGATCACTGTTGTGTGATGTAAGAAGGAAATTCCAGCAGAAAAATAAAATTTCAGCTTCTCTCCCCGTTCAAAGATGTGATCTGCAGGGCAATTTTTTCTTTTAAGGCTGCAGTCCACATTGAATATGCAGATATTTTTGAATATTTTGGTTCAAAATTCAGTATCTTATTTGTCAGAAATAAGCATGAAGTTATAGCAACCTTAGCAAGATTAAAGACACTTATGAAAAGGCTGGTCTTCAGGTGTCTGAATAGCAGCAAAAGCCATCCTGGAGTCCTGGATCATGACACTGCCTTTCCTCTGCCTTTCAACTTCACATAAGAGAGGACATGAAGGGAAGAACCTGGGAAAATGTTGGCTTGTAGTACAATGGTAGAGGGAAAAAGCAGTTCTGCATTGCACTTGGTCATCTTTGTGTCCCTGTGACAGATACCTGGACAGGGAAATTCTGAGTGCCAGTGCATGGAGAGGGGCTTGCAGGCTGACTGTGCTTCCCAGGAAAGTCTGTACCATATTTTCAAAGGAAAAGGAAAAGTCTTTTCCTACCTGGAAAAAGGAACCCATAGTACAATGAAAGAGGCAGTCAAGCTGATTCACTAAAACAGAGGACATGCTAAATATACAGAACAGAAATTATATGTAAGTGTATAAACTGAAATTCATCCCTCTCGCTTTTGGGAAGGATGATAGTTTTTGGTGAAAAGTTGTTCTATTTGATAAAAATCAAAACAATAGCACAAAAGCTTGACAAAATAAATGAAACAAAGGAAATAAAATTTCTTTTCAAATGAAGCAGGCTGGCAAGAATGCAAATCTAGGTGATGAAAAAATATTTGGATGTCTGAAGGCAAAATGAACCACCTAGAGGATGCATACTTCTTGCTTCCTATGATTCTGTGGTAAACAGATCATATCTTAATGTAAACTGAAATAAACAGTATCAAAGTTGTAACAGGTGATAATTTCATTCCATGTGCACTCTATATTTTTATACCTGGTGTGTGTCTAGCTCTACAGGAGCCCTACCACAGGCACAATCTACTGCAGAGCTACCAACTTTCAAATACTTTATCTGCACAAAGGAATCAGGCAAGGAGCAGGCTGACTCACATCTTTGCTGATAGACATTGCAGCATTACAATGTAAGGAAATAAAGTAATGCAGCTTTAACTGGAATAGTTTCAGAGGCACTACTCCAAGTTTTCTATTACTCCAAACAGCATCTATAACATGGCAGTGACAATTTACTCTTCTTGCACATTAAATGCAGAGGATTCCAGGGGTAACTATTTCCTTTTAAAAAGCATTTCTTTTTTTCGCATTTAGAATTATATGCATTAATTAACTTGCCCAATATAAACTGAATACCATAATTTAAAATTGTTTTCAACTGCACTGGGGGTGGCTCAGGCAACAACAACAAAAACAATAGATTAGAGATACATATGAATTAGCATTCATTTTGCAACCTATGAACAGGTCACAGCTTAATGCAGTACATGCCTAGAAATGGTATTTGCAGATAAAATTGCCCCGTGGAGACCACTCGCAGCATATTTAATGTTTTGGTTATGGATATTATTTTGTTTGATTTTATGAAACAAGTTATAACAATCAGTTTTTCATATTTAGATATTTTTCACTCTTCAGAGGATCAACTTGTGCAGGATGGAGCACATTGGTGACACAGCCATTTTCCAAAATGTTTGAAATTCTGTTCATAGCAACTATTTGATTGGGAGTAACAGCTGCATATTTGAATAAATAGAGCCATCTTAGGACTTTAGAAAATTTTAAAATACATCTACAAAGCCAATATTCTATCCTGCTTATATCTTCATAGTTTCCAAATGTTCTACATCACAGCAATAGGTTCCTGATAACAGATAACCTGTCATGAAGTAACACTACTATGAATTTAATTTAAATTTCTTAAACCGCAGAAGCAGTGAAGACAGGGCACCAGCAAGAAATCTGCTTTAGGAAAGTCTTGGAAAGTCTGTCTTAGGAAAGTCCACCAAGCTTAGAAAACAAGAGTTACTAAATCATCACTTGTCTGTACTATTACTCTGTTACCACCCTCTGTATTACTGCACCAAGGAAGGTTCAGGGCTGATGTATTTTGGCTGAACCAGAGAGATGAAGCCAGAAGAAAATGGCTACTGCAATGAGACATTAAACCAAACTTTTTTTTCTGTTCATCAAGTTAAAATAGAAATTAAAAGCCTTTTCAGAAAGGCCCAAATAAAACCTCCATATTTTTATGTGAGTTCTCCACTAGGGCATTTGTCCTCCAAGGTGGGAGAGTAGGACAGAGGAAAAATAAGCCCAACCAATTTGTCCAATGTAATCAGCAAGAAAGACTTGTTTTGTACTGGAGGTAGACAAATACTGAATGATTTTTAAATTTCTCAAAATTTGCAATCTTATCCATACTCTCTTACTATTTTCATGTCTTTTATAACTGAGCATCAGCACAACCAGCTCCCTGGCATAGCTGTAGTGGGGCCTTTCCTTCTATATTTAAGACCTGGCACTGTAAATGTTTTATTCTTAAAAGTACTTCTCTTCTAGAAATTTCATTTTGAAATCTTCTCACCAAAAATACTTTATTGATTTCTCTGACCTCCTGGAGTTTATTTTCAACTTTCATGTACCTGCCCACATTTTTTTCAGGACATGCTCTGAGATCTGAAAGTATTTTGAAATTTATTAATTTT
>VYZP01016343.1:1084-24447 GCA_013400635.1 Hypocryptadius cinnamomeus | reverse complement strand
TTTGACCTACTGAAAATTCAGAAATGTATAACATTAATAAATTCAAAGTTAAAAATTGAGCATAACTGACAATATCTGAAAAATTACTTTTGGATTCAGACACCTGAAATGATTGAAAAAAAATCATAGCAGTCTGTAGATTTTTAGAATCAAAGAATTAATTTTTTAATATATTAAAAGGCCGTTTCAATCAAAAATTACCTTTCTTAGAAATTTTAAGTGTAAAAGACAGAATTAATTTCTGTTTACGAAAGGTGTTTAAATTTTTCCAAGATGTTTAAATTGTGCTTCCTTCATTTTTAAGAACTGACAGAAACTGTCCCATAATGTCAAAGTCTTCATGAGAAGTTCTCCTGATCTCCCTGCATTCAGTTGACCCTTGTAGAGCCTGTGTCTCTTTGAAGTGGTTTTGAGATTTTCTCCACTATTATGTGATCTAGAAAATGAAAAGCAGAAAACCCCTGGAGTATATCAAAGACTGTAGCTGGATTTTCCTGCTGCTGCTTCCCTTAATTCTCAACTCAGCTTTAATTTTGCTACCCTCAGATAGTTTAGGTTATTGTAGAGTACATGGAGTGCATTTGGTAGAACGGTCCAAATCCTGTAGTAATGGCATCACAGAGTAGCTATTGACATCAAGCTTTATACATGCCTCACTGTGAAAGCTGACGTTTCACTGAAGAAGGTAATGTTTCATATGCATGAAACACTAGTTAGGTAATTATTTCTTAAATTTATAGCAGAGCCTCAAAGGTCTGAATTTCCATATGACCTAAAGTAGGAATACCTTTATTTTATTTTGTAAAAACTGTATTTTTTCAAGGTCATCCATGTGAATGAGGACAACTACATGGTTTATGTCTAATGTAATCTGAGCTGCCACAGAAGTCTGTCTTTCACTTTTGGGAACAAGGAAACAGAATATAGAAAGACTGTCTGTGGTAGTGTTCAGTAAACACTGTTCAGTTTCTACTGGCAGAAACTTTAAACATAGCCTTAATTTTGTCCTGATTTTCCAAGCTCTGAGTCTTCAAAATCTTTTCTAGTCTTTCTGAAGTCACTTCAAACCAGCATTGTATTTATTTCATAGTTCTTATTTCCTATCTGAGTGCTTACTAAAAATTTGATCCTTATTCTGACTTTTTTACCTCTTCTCCCCTCTCCTTTTTTGAGTTTGACTAAATCTATCGTTTTTTAGAAGGTTTATGGGAACTGTTTCTTTCTTTCTCTAAAGCTATATATGAATTCCAGCAGATTACTTAGATTTACAATAATCTTTTCTGTCACTTACTGGAAACTGCTGCAAGATTTCCAACAACAGAGGAAATATACTGCGGTTGCCTTCCCTTCCCAAAACTTCCCTTCCCAGAATTTCCCTTCTCTTTTCTTCTCCTCCTTTTATTTCTTCTCTTCACTAGATTATGTCTCTGTGTAAATCTCTTTGCAGTGGTCCATATCCCAGATCTGAGATTTTAATGAACCAGGTATATAACGGCAGAGGTTTACTGTGTATGCCAATGGGCTTTACATTTAGGGAATTCAACTCAGCATTATATTGTCTGTTTTCCTGACACATTAGAATTAATTTGAAATCTAATTAATGCTATGGGACATTTGAACTGTAAAAGTTTAGTAGTACTAAATCTATCTTAAATTCTTCAGAAGTTGCTTTTGTTTCAAGCATTATTTTGTAGAGGGTATTTCCTTATATTCCACTATTGCCAAGAGCAAAGACTCTTCAAACACCTGTTTCCCTTAATTAAGAATTTTCTAATTTACCAATTTTACATTTGTTAAATTGTACATATTATTAATTAATTATTCTGATAGAGAAAACTTACTTTACTCTTTGTATTTTTGCAAATAAAATTTCTCCAAGCCCTTTTATCTATTTATATCCCAGAGACCCAAAGACCTGTACTTTAAAGCAAAGTAAATTAAAAACTGCTTTAGAAGCAGCTTGACCTGATACTGCAGTTGTTGTATCTTGCCATTGTCTTCATGAGGTTCTTGTGAATAGAACTAGCTACTGTTCTTTCTAAAGAACAGGTCTTTCTAAAACAACATAACACTTCAAAATATGTTGCCAGTACGTAGTATTCTGTGAGTGGTCTTTCCTGTCATTTTGACTTGCTGGGAGATGATTCTAAGCTAACTTTACAAATATCACAATTTGATTATGAAATTAACAGTTTCACAGATCACACATATGATTTTAAAAAACAGCAAACAAAGAGCATTAAAATCTTTGGACACGTGGTTACCTTTGCAGAGAAGGAAACAGTGAAAAGGAAATGTAAAATAAATATAATTCTTTCAACAACTTATCTTTTCAATGGAATCTCTGCTCCTGTCTTTTTCACACAGTAAATTTGCTATGTTATCAAACACAAAATTTGCATGAATTCATTTTCAGATATGCCTTTGATATGGTGTTCTCTTTAGGGCTGCTGGGCAGATTCCTGATACAATTTCTGATTGTATGATGGTTGCTTTCCATTTTTCAAGTGGAAGAACTGCAGGAAGAGCAGGTAGATGAAGAAAGAGTGTAAGCTCAGAATACTGATGAAGACACTCCACAATTCTCCTAAAATAAGGAAACCATAGCTCAAAACATTTATTCACAGGAGTGAGAAGCAGGATGGCCAAATGCCACCGAGATGAGAAATTCCATTATTTGAAATCAAAATTCTCTTTAAAAAAACCCCTCAAAACTCTTTAATATCTACCTACACTCTCCACAAGCATAAAAAATGTGATTGCCTCACAATTCTGTAGTGCTCATATATATGAAGGGTATTAAATATGGCAGGATTTCGATCCCAGAGAGTATTTTTAATTTGTTCTGTGAGATTCCAAATGTCCTCTCCTGTTTTTATGTCTAGTTCTATTGCCCAGATGCTTGTCACATCGAGAGATTCCCCTTATTTGGCTGCATGAGCAAGGAGGCAGTTGTTTTGGAACAGGTGATCCCTTGTCTACAAGGCATTGAGGTATTATGTGAGGAATAGGAGAGAAGTATTGAAATATCCTTAGAAGGAAAGTTAATTACATACTAGGGATAAAATCCTGGGTGTATTTCAGCTGACTTTGTTGAAACCAGACTTTCATCTGTGGTGATGACACAAATGCTTTTAAAATAGAAGCAGAAGACTATTCCATGTCAGAGAGTTATGTATAAACCAAAGTAGTCAAATTCCTAAAGGTGAGTTAAAACCCCCTCTATTTTTCTGTGAAGGTGATAATCTTCTATTGAATGACTTAGAGTTTTCTAGATTTATGTTTCATCTTTTTTAAAAATTCTTCAAAGACTGACAACACTATTGAAGCAAAGCCCTCTTTGTTTTCAATTATAGGAAATGACAGTTTTCTGTTGTAGAACAAAAACCACAAATAATGGCAATAAATCTTTATTTCAATACATGTAATAAAAATGGTATAGGCACTTTTGTTACATGAGATCCAGTTTCTTATTCTGCTACCTTTCCAATTTAAGCCTCCTGCTGCTCAGAACATACTCCAGTGAACATCATCAGTCCTAAAGTTTCTTAGACCTTATGTTTCTCCAAAGAAGTAACACACTCCAGGTTGACAGGAGAAAACAGAAACTTTTGTCTTTCTAGTAGTTTTCACAACTAAGACTAATGGAAGACAAGACTAAAAAAATGTTTCTAAACCTCTTTCAGAAAATGTATCTGTAACAGAAATAAGAAATTATTCTCTGGAGGAAACTCAATACCTCCAGAAAGTGTTTCAAATGTGGTGATAATTTACAGTGATTGTTTCTTTTTGGCTGGTATTCTGTAGCAGTTCCACTGATTAAGTTATAGAGTTTCCAGTCAACCCTACCAAAAGACTGGAGAAGTCATTTTGGTACCTTGTTATAGCTTATGCAAGGGCAAGACAATCTATTTTACTCAGTTATTTATCAAAAAATATAACCATCTTTTCTCATAGCCTTAAAATTATACAAATCACAGATAAGCTTCTTTTGAAATCTTCATGGTGTCTAAACTTCATAATGTCCCAATTTCCAATAAGTTGTGCAGAGAATAAGCATCAGTATATGTTGTTTGAGAAAGCAAATGCTTTAAAGAACAAATTCAAATAAAATGGCAATTTAGTTAAGAAATCCTCAATTACTTGGAACTTCTAACAGCTGATTTTCAAAGAGGTTATTCAATGTTCTTTGCTCACTTCACAAACACAATATTTTTGTGGGTTTTTTTGTTTGTTTTTGTAATAAGGCTTTATTAAGCAGGTCTGAGATTTCCTTGGTCTAAAGAAAAGAGTCTTAAATCAAGAAAATTTGCATTATATGTCAAAAACTCCAAGAATTATTTACAAAAACAGAAAGTAAAGAACAACCCAAAAAGATAAACATCACCAAGACAGAAGAAGTTGTAACTGTGAGAGGTGGAGTGGTTTAGATTCGAGGGACACCTTACAGAAACCTTCCAGTACCTAAAGGAAGTCTACAAGAAAGCTCAAGCAGAATTTTTTAGAAGGATGTGTAGTAATAGGACAAAGAGAAATAGCTTTAAATTGATAGAGGATAGATATCAGGAAGAAATTTTTCACTGTGAGGGTGGTGAGATACTGGAACAGGGTCCCCCCACTTGTGGATTTTCCATCATTGTAGGGTTCAAGGCCAGGTTGGGCAATCTGGTCTAAAGGAAGATGTTCCTACCCGCAGTAAGGGTTTGGAAATATACAATCTTTATGATCCCTACCAACCCAGACTATTTTATGATTCCAGTTTTTTATTACTTTGGGAAAGTAAAACATATGACAGTAACAATTGCAGGTGGTCAGGCGAAATATTAAATGTAGACTTTTCTCAGCTAGTAGAGAGCTCATTATAAAAGCTGTTATTGGAGTTGAGATAGAAGTGAGAATTATTTGAAGTACAGGACATCAAGTTAAAAAAACACAGAGATCTATAGGAATGCAAGATAGTCTTTTCTGAAATAGCAGGAGCTCTAAGGCCTTGTGGCTGTCATGGTGTCCTGGTTTAGAGCAAATCTGTGAGAGAGCCTCCGAAGGGGTTTCTGTGGAAAGCAGATTCAAGTGGCCCCTCCCCCAACTGGTTCAGGAAAATATTTCTTTGGAGAAAAGTGGAAAAAACTGTTTATTTAACAGGAAAGCATTCACCAGCACAAAATAATGAACAATATTAAACAATAAAACCTCTTGCTACTGACTAAAAGTCAGAAAGTCCCCTTGGTGGGCTGTAGCTTGGCTCACGCAGTCTGATATCAGTCCCTCAGGTGCTGGGAATGCTGTGGCCCAGGCCCGGCCTGGTGGGCCACAGGTGGAGCTGCCGGTGCTCTTCTGGGTGTTCAGTCCAGAACAGGTTTAAACAGATCCAAAGAAAAAGAAAAAACATAGTCCAGGGAACTTCTTTGCCTCAGCTAGCTAAAACTAACTAAAAGCAAAGGAGAGCTCCGTCCCACTGTCTGTCCATCTGTAGACAACACAGTCCAGGAGCAGGAATGTGGAGGAGCGAGTGCAGTGTCCGAAAACAAACGGTGCGCTTCTTCTCTCCCCCCTTCACTCTCTCTAACCAGTCTTAATGGTGCAAAACTTATTTCTGGGCTAAACAGACGGATGGGGATACGAGCATTATAAAGTCACCCCAGCACACGTGGATTCCTACTCCACTGTGAGCTGCTACCCAGGTGCAGTTGCTTCTGTCCTGGTGTGCGGTGGTGCAGGGCTGCTGCTTGCATGTACACCTCCCTGCCAGCACAGGGGAAATAGCAGAGCTGTGAGGGAAGAGGGGGCTGTAATATTCTGGTAGGAAGGGACACCAGGGAGTGTCCTTAACAGTGTCCTAGGGTGTCTCAAACCAGGACAAACAGTCAACAGTCTTTTCATATGAAAACACAGTAGAATAAGAAAGAAGCTTGCAAGCTGCTGGACAAATGGGGTAGGAAGACAAAAAGGTGCATGGCAGGAAGGAACTAAGTCCAGTACATTAAAGGAGATGATTACCTTTCATATTTGTACTCGTGAAAAAGTCAATAAAATTTTGTCCTATTGGAAGTTAAAGTTAATGAAAGGAGGCTCGTTTTATGTAGAAAAGAGGCATAATGGGAAAGGAAAAGAATAACTTAAAGAGAATTAAGACATGATGAAAAGTAATAAAAAGGTTAATTTTAAACACACTTGAAAGTAAAATGCAGTCATCATATCTGATGTGAGCATCCTATTTCAGTTTTATAAATGGGCTTAAAGATCTGGGAGTGAGGCATGTCAGGACAATTAAAGTTGAGATAGAAATAAATAATAGAATATTAGAAATAAATATTGATTATATATTTTACAAAACTGGATAAATTGATAGCAGAAGAAAAGAATTCACAGCAGAAGGATGGGTTCACATCACTATGAAATTATCTCTGTTGAACTCCAGTAGGTTCTTTGAAGTGCTAACAAAAAGGATGAACATACAGGAACCATAAAAAAACTATGGTGATGATAATACAAGTGAACAGAAAGAGAATCCAGAAAAACAGAACAGAATTAGCAGAACAATTTGTACTGATTTATGGTCAGCATGAAAAATAACTACTCTTTGCTGCCAAATACAGTCAGGTGATCAAAGACCACAAACAGAAAATGGTGTTGCAGAAACATGTGATGAGCATGAGGAGAGATAAGTGAATAAAGTATTCTGAATAGAACTACCATTTAGAGGGACAAGAATAATTTTGCAAATAGGTATATTGCACACAATAAAGGGACATGAACATGGATGACATGGCTAAGGAATACTTTAAGATAGGATTGAATACATTTTAAGATAGGTGCAAGTGAAAGACATGAAAGGAGATCACGCTATCAGAAAAGATATTGAAGAAAAATGCAGCATATGAACAAATTATCTTCCATTTCCTCGGTTTTCTCTTAAAACGAAAGAAAGAGAGTATTAAAAAACTTAATTAAAAGCAAATACACAAGCAACTTAGAAATGTACAAGTGTGTTAATCAAGGCAGAATCAGTATAATTATCTTATGTTAATGACTATTATTAAGAACACAGTAAACAGAGAGATTAAATGAAAGGTGTGGAGTACTTGAAAGGTGAAAGGTGTAGAAATATGTTGTTAGACAATATAATTGAATGGTCAGGAGGAAGAGAAAAAGCCAAAGACAATATTGTTGGGTATTGAATGAGTGTAATTATGGGACATCCAAGAGCAAGGGGTATGGACATGATGTAAGAACTACTTGCTTTGTTAGAAGGCAATGAATGTTGAATAAACGGATTAAGAACTGCTGTTACTGATGCTCCCAATAATCCAACAATGAATCAAAGGATGACTGAAATCAGGAAGAGGAGCTGTGTTTTCCGATTTCAAGAAGTATTTATCCATGTAAAATTGATGAGAATTAAACATCTGAATTTTAAAATCTGGTAGAAAACAATGCAACAGAAACTTTGAATCATACTAGCTATTAAGAGAATCTCATGAGTGGTGTTGTTCATCTTCATACTTATTTCAACAAGAATTTTTCTTTTCTAGTCTAACTTCAAGCTTTTCAAAATTCTTTATTGTGTGCTTTGAATAAAACCATCCCTTTAATGAAAAACAGTTTGCTAGTAAATTCTGCTTGGAATGCTGGTTCTGAAATCTAAATGAAAAAGATCACAGTATATGCTGCCAGTTATTTCAGCATGAATTTTACCTCTTGAAAATAAATGTCATGTTTTCCACATTTGATCAGACTAGTCAGTTAATACATGATGTCTATTTTGATCATACCCAAGTTGGACTGGGAAGGTGAAGAGCATCACAGAGTGAATTAACATATGAAAGCAGAGATTAAAGTGCATGTTGTGCACATGGATTCTGTAGGCATGATTTTTTATTTTACAGACTAAAAGAGTAGACCTATCAAAATCAAACTTCACTGTTGGTTTGTTTGGGGTTTTTTTCCATTCTTGGAATTAAAAGTGTATCTTCTGACACGTGCATAGCTGTGCTACATTGTGCTAGTCATCTCTGAAAAACATCCAAGTTATATCATCTTGCAGCATATGAATAATTCTCTTTTGTTACAGTTTGAATATGGAATAAAAGGAGTAATTGGAATTTGTGTACATCACGGATGTTTACATTTCATATCTGTGTATGAATAGGACTAATTATTGGATTGAGTATGAAGCATTACAATTCTTAATAAGTAGCATGTTATCTCACAAGACTGTTCCCTCATAGTTGTGGCTCTGGGGTTTTTGGTTGGTGTTTTCTCTTGGGATTTTTTTTTTCCTGTGTTTTTGTTTTGTGTTTTTTAAAAATATAATTTTATATTGGTAACAGTAGACCTATTATGGATGAGTTTTTCTTTGTAGTTTGTATTGAATTAACAGAATAGTCCATGTGTAATTGAAAGCTTTCATGAAATAGGTACAGCAACAAAGGTTCTGAATTATAGAGCAGTATTATGATCTTGAGTCAAAGTTTATACTGTGCTTTCCATACTTGGTCTGGAGGGATGGCTGAAAAATTAACAGTGTATGCTATTTGATTTTCAAGTCTCTCTCTAAGTTTTTTCTCTAACTCTATTGAAGTAGGCCTCAGCAAGTGATTTCTAGGAAAAGCTAGATTAATAAATATGTGCACACAGCTATATAAAAAGACTTATTACAGTGATTGTCTTTGGTAGGAAGTGTTAAAGTTCTAGAATGTAGATATTATGAGTAAATAGTTTGATTTTCCAAAGTGTCTTGTGCAAAACTGTATTCCAAAAGTGTTAAATAAAACAGCTGAGATAAATAATAAATAATAACACATAAAGAGGATTTAAAAATAGTTTGAGTATATGAGGGAGAGGCAGAAAGAGATAAATAAAACAGGCTCCTAACAATGAAGTTTGTGCAGGCACTGATACGAGAATGAATTCTCCAAGGCAACTTGCAGTAGAAGGTAAAATTTGCTATACATGTAAGATGAGGTAAACAAAACCCTAATTACTTTCTAAGAGTATGTTCCCTTCCCTTTTTGTCCTATATATCTATGATACACTGATAATTGCATGAAAAAAGCATTCATACTTCATAAGAGGAACCTTTTCTCACCACTGTAAATATATATGAAAAAGTTGATATAAAAAATTGTACATGCCACTTTTCTGTTGTCAAGAAAACAGAAATAGTAATACGAAGTGTAAAATTTCAAGAGATTTCTGCTTAGTACTTCAGGGAAAGAGGCCTCTGTACATTTAAATGCTCAACGTGAAGACAAGCTTGTGAATGTGCCATGAAGAAGATGATTTAATGAGCTCAAATATATACATGTGTGTATAATTAAAGAGTTGGCGTGTGGTTTGTTTGTTTGTAGTTTGTTATGAAATGTACATCATGTTGCTGTGAAAGAGCAACTCAGTGCTTTGTGCTTTCTCTCAGATGAAATCCCTCCACTAGAAGAGGAGGCTTGCTCTGAGCATTCTTGAGGAAGAGAAGCTTCAGGGGTGCAAAAGCAAAGCAGGAAAGCTGATCTAATATTTAAGGGATAAGAGAGCAGAAAGCCTGGAGAGGGGATGTAAACCTACATTCAGACTACAAAGCTGGTGGAAAATAAAAAATATTCTAAAGTCCCAAAAGAGTTAAGAGCTGCCATAACTGAGCATTAGAACTTGAAACAAAAATATGGAAAAGGACCTGCCCTATCAACACACAGTGACTTGAGAAAGGCCTTTTTATAATTATTCTTGTTCTCTTATTTTTCTAAGGAAATGGATTTTCTATACAAAAAGGAAATTTGTTATAGTCCAAGAAAAGTTAGGGTTTGAATGTAGGAGTAATTTCTGACATTTAAGAAGGTTCATTTTAAAAAGGATCTATCAGCAGAACAACTTTTCAGCTTTGATCCACTGTACTGAATTTTGCTGGGATAATTTAATTTTCTTTGTGGTAGGTCCTATGGTCTTATGTTCTAGATTTGTGACCAAAACAATGCTGAACATTTTGTCAGTCTACACACCATCCAGGCTTCTTCTGCTTCTCATACTTCTGGCAATGGGCAAGAAGGTGGGAAGGGATACAGAGGGGACATGTTGGGGCATCCTCAACCAGTAAAAGGGATATTCTAGAACATATGGCAGCATGCTCAGTGGTAAAAGCTCAGTGGAAAGAAGGAGGAAGGGACCACACTAATGGAAAGAAGGAGGAAGGGACCACATTCAGGGTTATGATGTTTGTCTTCCCATGTAACCATTAGGCCTGACGTAGGCCTTGCTTTCCTGGAGGTGGCTGAACACCCGCCTGCCAAAGCAGCCAATGAATTCCTTCATCTGCTTTGCTTGCATGCACAGCTTTTGCTGTACCTATTAAACTGTCTTTGTCTCAACCCACAAGTTTTCTCATTGTTACTCTTCTTTCTCTCCTCCACCCCACTGTGAAGGAATGGAGGGGGTGTGGATGTGTTGTGTGAGGGAGCAGCTCTGGGGCCCTACCTGATCACTGCAGTTAAACAACATCCACATAGGGTCAGTCAAAACACGTCAACTGTAAATATTTACATAAGATAATATAATGGTGCAACAGATGGCTATTTCAGATTGAGCCCTTAAGTACAGAGTTTTCATAACCCAGAATTATTGTTTGGGAAAAGCTTGTTCATAATAAATAGACTTTCAGTCTTTTCCAGAGCCAAAATACATGGAGGAAAAGCACAAGGTTAATAGGTTTCACCTGTATCAGACCTGTATCCAAAGAGAGTTATTTACTCTTCCATTTGACAAAAAAAGGGAATTGATGTGAATACTTTGTTTCATAAGCAAACAAATTTAGTTATAGATGTTGTTATATTTATTTTCAAAGATACTACCATATGTCTTTAGATAAACAGTATGGAAAACACTTTTGTTAGGTAGGTGGGATTGTTTTGCGTTAAGTGGCCAGCATTTTAAAAAAAACCACGGGCTTTACCTTTCTAAATGCAGTAGTTGTTAAAAAATATTTTGATATTTTTTCAGAAATCATGAATTCTAGTCATGTATTCTATTGAAGGTTGATATAAAAATGGGTTACTAACTTTTTTTTCCTTGATATTTTTTTAGGATTTATTTATACCTGTGGCGGAACTTTAAAAGGACTCAATGGCACTATAGAAAGCCCTGGCTTCCCATATGGATATCCAAATGGTGCAAACTGTACCTGGGTTATAATAGCAGAAGAAAGAAACAGAATACAGATCGTCTTTCAGTCTTTTGCTCTAGAAGAAGAATATGATTATTTGTCATTATATGATGGGCATCCTCATCCTGCAAACTTTAGGACAAGGTAAAGAATAAATATTATTAAAATCTCACTTGTAGTAATAAATAAAAAATATCTGATAAAAATAGTTAAAGCTAATGATTTTAAATTATGGATTGTTTCTTAGTCTTTAAGGTGTGCTTCCTCTAATTAATCAGGTGTCAAAATGTATATTGTGCTTTAATTCTAGTTAAAGTAATGGCTGAAATTAATCTAGCCCTCATAAAATTGGTCTCAAAGAAACATAATTAATTAAGAAGCATATGAACATGCATACATTTAATGTAAAGTGAATATGAGATTGTGGAGGTCTCAGTTTGCATAATCTAGTAGCAGTGGAACTTTTGTAGTCTTTGCAACAGGAAGCTTTTTATAGAGATCAGGCAAAATTTAATGAAGGTAGACTAGGTAAATTTTTTGTGTGTGTGTTTGTGTATAAACATCTTCTAACAAAAAGGGTTTACAAAAGTGGAAAAATATGTTTGAGATACTGAGTGTGATATGCTACAGAACATTTTCTATCAGAGCCTACTTCAGAGTGTTAGCCCAGATGTTCAGTTCTGGAAGGCTGCATCTTATGGAATACATGATAATTCTACAATACCAATAGATATATTACTAATACATTTGCTGATTATCTTTAGTATCATCTATCTTGACTTCTGTAAGTCAATTTGTCATCTACCTATACTTCTGTAAGGCCTTTGGCATTGCCACACATCATCCTTGTTATTAAAGGGAAGAAATTTGTAGTTAATTGGGTGGACTGTTTGATGAATAACACAGTGGCCATGTGGCCACACCCAAAACATTGCATCCAACAGCTTAAAGTCCAATTAGAAAGCAGCAACAAGTGGTGTCCCTCAGGGGGTCTATATTCAGACAAATACTATTCAATACCTCTGTTAATGATGTGGACAGCGGAAATAGTGCAGTCTCAGCAAGCTTGCAGATGGCATGAGGTGAGTGGTGCAGTTGATTTGCTTGAGGGGAGGGATGCTATCCAGAGGGACATCAGCAGGCTGGAGGAGTGGGCCAATGAGGTGAGGCCAAGTGTAGCATCCTGGTCAGTTCTCAGTATCCATACTGACCAATGGATCAATGAGTTTAGAACAGTCCTGCAAAGAAAGACTTGGGGATATTTGTAGATGAAAAATCAGACATGAATCCATAACATGGATGAGGACTGGAGCACCTCCTCTACAAAGACAGGCTGGGAAAGCTGGGGCTGTTCACCCTGGAGAAGGGAAGGTTTTGTGGAGACTTGCAACCTCCCAGTATCTGAAGGGGCCTACAGGGAAGTCGGAGAGGGACTCTTCATCAGGAATTGCAGTGATAGATCAAGGAGAAATGGGTGCAAATTGAAAGAGGAGAAATTCAGGTTAGATATTACAAAGAAATTTTTTACTGTGAGAATGTTTAGACACTGGAACAGGTTGTGGATGCTCCAGCTCTGGCAGTGTTCAAAGACAGTTGGATAAGGCTTTGAGCAACCTGATCTGCTGGGAGGTGTCCCTGGGAGGGCTGGGACTAATGATCTTAAAGGTCCATTCCAATCTCTTAAAATTCTATGAATCTATAATAAGGTTGGATATGAGGAAGAAATCCTGTATAAAGAATGCAGTAAGATACTGAAAGAAGTTGCCCAGTAAAGCCTTGGCTTTGTGTAACCTGAAAGATGTCCCTTCCCATGACAGTGGAGTTGGAACTAGGTGATCTTCCAACCAAATAATTCCATGATTTTATCCTCTGATAAAGAGTTAGAAATAATGTCTTTCTAATCAGGGAACATCCATTTTCATTTTGCTTTGCATAATGCTGCTCAAAGAAAAGGATGTGTTTTCATAATATTTTATGGTAAGTGTTGATACACTGGTAATGTTTTTTTAAACTATTGCATAACAATCTGGCATCTGATCACTAAAAGGAATATGTAACTTGGTACTACAATGAAATTAGAAGAGCAAAATTCTACATCTCAAATTTGTGCAGGATATAAATTCTATTAATTGGTTAACAGTCAGCAGATGCAGAGAGATGCATCTCTAATTAAATTGTTTTCCTTTGTATTTCTGTGTTTTCATTTCTGTTTCATGAGTGCTTGAATGCAATTCTGATATCAGCTGCAGGAAAGAGGGAACCCACAGAAAAAAGTCTTGAAAGCTGTCTTCCACAAGTTTTTCTCCTTTCTATTCACTCCTCAAAAGATAAAACTTAAATTTTCTCAAATGTTAGTGCCTGAAAAGGCCCTCACTGTCAGTCAAAACTTTGGTTGGTGAATCTATACTAGACTGCAATCTCAAGGAGTATGTGAACTATGTTCTGCTCAAATGCAAAGAATAAAACTATGATTCCAGTTAGGAACCCATGGTCCTTACTGAGTTACAACTTAAATAAGCATCATGGAAAGCAGATGAAGATAGTTAGCAGACTAAAAGGAAGATGAAAATAATATCTTGTAAAGGCAGAACTATTGTTCTTTACGTCTTGTTCAAGCTGCTGAAATGGTTTATATATATTTGTGTGAACACATACATTCATATATATGTATATGCATTGATACATAAATATGTAGTTATATATGCATTTATAGATATATGTGTGCAAAATTCTTTTGAAATTACACTAATTCTTCAATGCTGGAGCTTTAGAATATGTTGGGTTTTTTTTTTAATATCTTAGAAGAAAGTCAAGGAAACCTGTCATGCTTAAATGTTTCAGTAATGTATATTTAGGATGCCATTCGATTCTGGTGAAGAACAGTGTAATTTATGTGGAAGAGAAAAGAATCAGTCAGCACTTAAAAAGGAAAAGATGATTAAGCCTCAATATAAGGCTTGAAATAGACTACTTTTGCAAGACTTACAAGATCTTTCCAGAGTGTGGGTGTGGAAGAATAGTACACATTTGTGTGAGTGGAGAATTGGCTTTAAATTTAGGAAAGCATGACAGTGAAATTACGCAAGCTTTACTAAATCTTTCATAGTGACACATTTTCTCAGATTGCTGTAGTAATTAGCGAGGTGATGTTTCCTTAAGTTTTCTTTTTTGCAAATAAGTGAAGTTTTACTGAGGTACAGTTGCTCATGGAAACTATCCTTCTAGCATGACAATGTAATTTGACATTTTACTTAGTGACATTAATGAAAGTGTAATCAGATTACACTTTTCACCCTCCCTTTAATTTTGTAACAGGCAAAAATATTTTCAGGGGACTACACATATGTTTTTGAAAAAATACATAACTAGACAGCTAAAAAAAATTGTCTTGGTTAGACAAGGCCACTACTTCTGTTTTTTACTTTAATAGTCTGGAATAACTGTCTATATGAATGAAATGATTTTGCGGTTCAACTACTTGTGAATCTCATCACCTTTGACTCCCTCCTCATCCAGTTTTGTACGTCATCTAATTGGTCTCCTCAGAATTAAATCTTACTGAAATTACATCGCATGTCTTCAGCAAATGCTCAACAGATTTTAACTGATTTACCTGGCACTTAAATATCAGCAAAGCAATAATAAGTGGAAAAGAAGCATGTCATATGTGACCACTATGGAAAATGTAGTCAGTATTTCACTTGTATCCTTGTGTTACTGTATGCTTGATTTAGTTTATTTCACATTGTAATCTTTATTCAAACTATAAATACAGGACAACCCAAAACTCTGAACATTATGTAATTTCTTTCATAAATTATATTTGCAATCACCTAAAAAAGTTTGTTTGCAGAAAGAAAATGATGCTTCCTGTATTTGAACCAAGCTTTTGGCAAAATTTCATAGTTGGGAGTATTTCTGGGTCATGTCACTGTTCATTTTTAGAGTTTTCTTGTTACTCCCCCAATGCATATTTGTGAACTCTTTCTTTCACATTTATACAATTAGTTCCCCTCAAAATAAAATCAAAACAAAACAAAAAAAACCCCAGAGCTTGATGTTCTGATTGCTTTTAAAAACATTGTTTAGACCTTATTTTGGTAAGTAGCTATTATTTCCAACTCCTGTTCTGGATAAAAGTGTTGCATTTCCAGATTAAAACTCCTGTTCCATTTTTTCCAAATTTCCATATTTCTCTTTTTTTTTGTGCGGCACAAGAAGAATAATTTCAGCTAAGCTCATAAAGTTTTCAATTTTCTGAGTGCCCAGCTTGAGAAAAAAGGGTTTTGCTTACACTAGTGATAAGAAATCCCATGCTTTAATGAAGTTAGCAGAAGGTATGCTTGAACCAATAAAACATCATATAAATCAACTGCTTGGCAAAGCCAGTAGGAGTCATCTGATGATACCTTTTGCATGTTATGAAAATAGTCTTCAGTGCAACTTGTAAATAATTCATTGTACTAGCCTTATCCTAGGGAGTGGTGGGAAAAGAGCTGCACATAGCTGCACCAGGCAGGACCCAAGGAGATCCAGCTCAGGCACAGCCCAGCAGGGGCTGAGCAGGGAGAGCAGAGCTGGGACTCTGACAGGGCCCAGCACAGCCCATGCACAGCCTGAGCCAGGTCCGGGGTCCCTCCAGACAGTGCAGCTGGGAGCAGAAGGACACAGGAATGAGGAGAGTCGAGAGGCTCAGGCTGGAGGAAGGGATGGGGACACAGATGAAGCACGATGCCTCACGGTGGGCTGAAGCAGAGGCCCTGGAACCATGGACAGTGGTGGGTGGCAGTGCCACCAAGCTGAGGCTTGTCAGGGCCAGGAAGGGTTAATGGCTTTCTCTGAGTCCTGACT
Source organism: Hypocryptadius cinnamomeus (assembly GCA_013400635.1). Taxonomy (NCBI): domain Eukaryota; kingdom Metazoa; phylum Chordata; class Aves; order Passeriformes; family Zosteropidae; genus Hypocryptadius; species Hypocryptadius cinnamomeus. The sequence goes on along the minus strand of VYZP01016343.1, from coordinate 8,447 downwards.
CTGCAGAGAAGAATCCAGGAGAAAATTATTTAATACTTGCCTATTAAGCAAAAGGTATGGACCTAACTATATGAATTCTTCATTGTGTACTTCTCTTGTCAGTACTTGGAAAGTCACATGGAAACCATTATTTGTTGTAAAGCACACACACTGTGGCAGTGATATGGTGCATATGTAGGTGGGTGACTGAATGGCAATATGAACCCTGACTATTCCTTGCAATTATTTTATTTTGCAACTTGGATAATATCTTGTTTTCTTCCTTCTTTAAAAGAAATTGCTGAGCATAAAACATAATATATTGTCAGTAAATATCAAAAAGCATGTTAGCATTTTTTTTTAATTAAGGAGTTAGGTGCTTAGAATTAAATACTAATTTGAAAAGAGGTGTCATACTATGCAGTAGTGTAAAGCTCTTTTTTTTCTATAATTAGCTATAGAAACTTGCAGCGTAGTATTCAAAATAGCTTTAAATATTTTAATAATAATGTGACTATATACCCAAACTCTGTTTGAAGTTCCAAGGAAATATATTTCCAAATTTACTAGTACTTAACCAGTTAATTACTTTATTTGTCTGTTAAATATTCATGACAAAATTAACATTGCATTGAAATCAATGAAATAAATTCAGATCTATTTTAGACACAGAAATAAAATGCATCCCTTCTGCAATTGTACTTGGCTAAGTTGAAGCATTTAATCCAGTATATTTCTGTCTCTGTATGTTGACTAAAATAATCTTTCATATGTTTATGCTCAAAAAGCTATTTTTTTAGTATCTGAAACAATATATTTTGCAAAGTTAAAAATAAAATTATTTAGAAAATTATTAGCCTACTATAATGTTATGGTAAAAATCATCATGAAATTCCATCATGTGTGTCTTCATAAGGACAGACATGGTGCAGAAGTTTAGAAAGCTCTACTGTTAGAAAAATGGTGTAATCATTTTTGATTCATTTGTTTGCATAAGTGAAAAAAATTATGAATATGTTTATTTAAAAAAAATATAAGCGAAGTTGTGAGAAACTACCACAAAAATGAATTTTTGATCACTGAATAAATATATTTTTTTTTCCTTGTATTGAGAGCCTGCAAGATCAGCATGTATCTGCAGAGATATTTTTAAATGTTGATAACATCACTGTGTCCAAAGATTTAATTATATTAAAATCTTTTCTCTTGTGACTCGTGGTTAATTTTCTCTTAGGAACTTTAATGGAAGGAAGATTTAAACATAGTGTTTAAAAGGGGAGTTAATACTCATAGTTTTTAATCTCTTGTATTTAAGCAAGATAAATCATCCTTTCATCTACACTCCCTGCTGAGGCCACCAAGAATTAAAAGTACAGGTTACCTGATCAGTCCTGCTGAGCTGAATAGGAGAAATTAACTGAAATTACTGAAGACATCTGCTACCTTTTCTCTGTTGGTGAATTGCTCTCCTAAAACATCTGACTCCCTGATTATGCCTACATTTTTAACATTTACTCCCCTTTCAGAGAAAATGACATTTTCAGTAGATTAATAAGTAGATGTTTAAAATTTCAGCATGCTCCTAGTGTTAAATAAAATTTGGTATTTTTTTTTTTGGTTCCTCACACAAGTACTTCCGAAGGTTTGAATTTGGTACTTAACCAACAGACTCATACTGACTGTAAAATTAAAATTAATTTCTTTGGTCCAACTTTGGCAAAAGCAGAGAAAAAAAAAGACTGTAAAAACATGTAAAATTACAATTAATCCTTAATATTCTTTCATATTAAATACTGTCACAATTGCAGGTAGATGAATTGTCTGTTTACTTGACTCTGGGGCAAGGCTATGGTAATTAAGAAGGAGATGGAAAACCATCAAACATGCCAGAACAAGAAGCCAAACTGGCTTGTCTGACCATGCATAGGAGTTAGACCTGTCTCAGTGCTCTACAGGACCGCACAAAGAGCAGGAGTGCTTTCCCCACCTGGTGAGGAAACACCCATATGGGTGATCTGAGCACTCTACCAGCGCCTGCTCCTGGCCTGAAAACCTTCTCAGATATCTGTTTCTCCATAATAAATGTGCCAGGTACTACTGACAACATGAGCAAACACTGTGTTTTAGCCCAAAAACAATCACAAATACAAGGTATATTTCCTGTGAAGAAGAAGAAAAAATTTTATTCTTATTCTTATTCTTATTCTTATTCTTATTTTTATTCTTATTCTTATTCTTATTCTTATTCTTATTCTTATTCTTATTCTTATTCTTATTCTTTTAGAGCTTTGAAATAATAGAATTATCCATGCTTTTCTCTACATCTAAATTTTAATTGAAAGCCATTCATGACATTGGATAAATAGAACCAAATCAAAGCAAATCACCAACAAAATCCAAAGTGAAATCAAGAATACTTTCCTAATTTCATGTTCTTACTTAAAAAATAAGTAGCACTAAGTTAAATGCTAACAATGCCCAATTTTAAAAGGGGAAAATATATTTTTGGAAGACTAGATTTTGCCTTTAAAGCTTTCTCTTTTTAAAGTGAAATAATTTACATCTTTCATGTGCTAAATTGTCAAATTTATCTTACAAAACTTTGATGAAAAAAGGCTAGCAAAAGAATAAGTATTGTCACTAGCAGAAGCTTCCAGTATCCTCATTTAAGAATTCTGCTTGCTTTTGCATTTCTTATTCTGACACATATGTGTTTCTCCTTTCAGTAGATATCAGTCTGTGTCAAACAGGCAGCTATTAGATTATTCTGTTAACATTGTTCTGTCAACCAGTACCACCTGGCAGATCCAGTAAGTGTTTTTTTCTGACCCTGACCTTTTAATTCTTCTGGTCATTAGAAATTTATCCATAGTTCTTTATGAACATTTATATGTATCTTGGATCCTTTACTGTCTCCCAACCAAACTCTTTACCCTATGATTTTTTGGGTAATGATTAGGCTATTATGTATTTTTATATATTCACTATATGTTATTATTGGAGCAAGTGTTCCACTGCTTCTCATACTGATTCTCATCAAAACCAGAAGTCAAAAAAAGGCCCACATTTTTGTCTTGCTTTTGCCTCCTTCTTCCTCCATTTCTGTTATGTCAGGGTTTCCACTTCTAGAATTTTCTAACTTTAAGGTTTGTTTTACTACCTCTGTCTCTTCCCATTTCTTCTCCCTTTAGGTGATCTACGGTACTACAAGATGTAGTGCAGGGTGCCCAGAGGTAGAGCCACTGTCTTGTCTGGGCCAAATACCATGAGGGTGTGTTGATTCTCCTTCCTGAACCCAAATTTTGTTGTATGTAGATCCATTTTAATTCTTGTATGTGTATCCTTTTTTGTCTTATTTCTCATATAAGTTGTTCTCATATAGGTTTTTTCTCATATGAGGAACTGCTTCTTAAACTATATAAAGACCGTTTCAGAGTATTTTATCAGTTCATTTAGATTATTGCCATTTTAAATAGCAGATGGAGTATCTAACTCCTAGTTAATTCTGTACTTTACATCTACTAATATAACAGTTGCTCAAGTTTGCAGACTACTAATAAAATAAAGAAAAAATGTCAGCTCTGTGAGGTTCTAGATTAAATCTGTCACAGACAAGCTCTCTTTGACTGTTTTCTTATTAGGGCTTTAAAACATGTCCGAGTGGAATATTTGCAGTCTTCATTCATCACTAACATTGACAATTGAAACTTACAGAGCTTTCTTTTTCATTCTCCTGTTTACATCTTTTCAGATATTGATGAAGACCAGGACTTGTTGATAGGGAGACAACGAATCATTGTACCTCAAAAAGTTTCCAGTATTGTACTGTACCTCAAAAAGTTTGCATTATCAACCATAGCTCTGATTTTTTTCAGCTCATGCTGTTTATTATGTCCTAAGAATACACATTTTTCTTCTTTCATCACAGTTCACTTCCTGTCCAAATTTTCAACCAGAGCAGATACTGTCAGCTGATTAGGATCAAATTAGGGATTCTCCACTTTGGAAACAACTTCAAGTCTCTTATCACAATGATTTTCATTTCAGCTGCTCCACGGTTCTTTAGATTTCTCCATTATTTGCCTGGAAAATGAAGAGAGAAAGGAATTTCATTCGAGAATTTAGGGACTAGTGAACAAAACCAACCAGGTTATACTCTCCTTTCACAAAGAAAGAGAAAATAAAAAAGGTATAAATCCTAGACAAAGGCCAATGAGTAGGTAAGGATACTGAAAGCAGCAAGAACAAATATCAAAGGAATTGAAGGAGACAACAAAGGCCATTAAAAAAGGAAAGAAGGAACCAGCAACCAAAGCAGAAAACTATGAGATAGGTAACAAAACTAAATGATTCTTACTAGGAAAATTTTCACTGCACAAACAACAAAAATACATCCTGCAAAATAAATAAATATTGCGTGAAGAGAAGATATGTAGAATCTTGACCTGAAAATTGGTAGGGACACAACAATAAATACAGCAAAAATAGTAGATAAGAGAATCATTGAAAGAAATGTAGCAGAATTAAATATCTGTATTGGTAAACAGATATTCAGCTCTGAGATGGATTCTGAGTAGACAAAATATTTAAACCAAGGGTTTGGTTTTTTTTTAAAGCTGAAAAGTTTACTTTATGAAAAAATATATTGAAGCAATAAAATTTTTGGCACTGCGCTTATAAATGCAAAGCTGAAAGAACGTATCAATTGTTCTATACTCTTAGGAATATTTTTATATGATATTAAAATTCTAGACACTGACAGACAGAGAAAGGTAGATAATTAAAACTGATGCAAGAATGTGCTTGTCTGGACAAGGTGCCATTTGTCACTTGAATTTATGCTTATGTTACTACAAAGAAGACATGGTTTTTTGCAGGTTTGGAAAAAATAGTTAGCTAGAAAGGAAATCTAAAGTTAAGTGGTAAGGATTTAAAAACCAAACCCAAAACCGAACCAAGCCAAACTAAATGAAACCCAAGCAACCAACTAAAATTTTGGCTTTATTTGAAGGTGGAGATAACTTTCTAATAACTGACCTTAGAAGAGACTTTCCCATTATCAGCTTTTTATAAGATATCTTTGAACTGGATGGCCAGCTTGGCTGCTTTGAATTGGCTGATGGATATTGGATTAGCTTGTTTACTTCTCATACAATGCAAGAAAAACCTCTTTTACAACCTCTGAGATTTATTATCTGTCTTTGGATAAACTGGTAACTAATTTAAACTGCTAATCACCTATATATGAAGAGTGCACTTGCCAGTTTCATAGTGAGATGAGTATGGTAATTTCTGAGAAACAAAAATGTTACTTACTCCCTTTTCTTTGTGTTGCTAAATTGCTTCATGGCATTTGAAGGAACCTAGGAATAAAAGCTGATTTTTATTGTGGGAGGCCATTTATACACTGTAACACAGCACTCCAGTGCTCTCTGTGGCCATTAGTTTTTCATCTATATTTCAGTTATAGAAAGGAAAAGAATGATCACAAAAATAGTCTTGTCCCAGAAAGTTATAGTCTTTGGGAAAGTACATTCTATTACAAGGTTGTCTAACTGTTAGACCTGTTTACTTGGCAGAAAGGTAACTCTTAAACAAGCTGTTAAATTCACCTTGTATTGTTGCAGTTAGCAGTATCAATAAATATACCTTATAAAGTTGATAATTGAATCAGGATATATCTGGAACAACCATATATTTTTACTAAACTAAACCCTGAACAATTGGTTCCTGTATGAATATACTATTTCTATTATCTTTGAAGAATGGAATGATCCTTGTATTTTAATTGGTATGTCTGAAGAAAGCCAAAAGAATCCTTTGAGGTTTTGTGTAAATATGTTTGTTTGTATGTATTTACATATACACTAATTAGAAAGAACATCAGGCATATGGCTTTACCTGGAGAACTTTTCTCTCTGTCTCTCCAATACTTGCACCTGTAATTAGCAATATGCTGGTAGGCTTTCAGCTTTGGGTACATTGAAAGTTGGAATTGCATTCAACATGATTCGACATTTTTATGTAGAGGTTTTAAACCTTTCCTCTTCCCCTGTGTTTTGGGTGAAGTAGATTTAATCTTTCCGTATCTCAGGTTTTCTTGATAGTTGTCTAGGGAAATTAAGTCTTGTTTGTTTGGATTTTTTCCCAGTCTATTATTGGACATAGGATTTCTTCTAAACATTTTGTTGCATAGAACTTCACTAAGTTATCGATCAATATGCTGTAACACCAAGCTTCATTATTATGCTAATGTGTTCCAGATATACATGGAAGTGGCTCTTAACACTGTTTTATGTGGTGCAGCTGTAAGAAATTTTTTAGCTGATAGTAAGTTATGAAGAAGTCAAATAAAAAACATGAGTTACTTTATAAAAAAAAATTATAAACTTCAGCACACAAACAAATTTATCTATTGTGCTTTATGTTTGGTTGGGGCTTTTTTTGGTAACAACTGCATTTTCTTAAACAAAGTATCTTTTTAGATTGGTATTTAGAGTAGTGCCCAGTTACTCTTGATATCAAATTAAAAGGTAAAATTTCAAGAAATGTTCAAAGCAAGACCAACTTTGAATGTCCTAAAAACCCTATTCACTTTATGCCTTGTTAAATGGGTTGTTTAAAGGATAACTTTGATTTCTCACTTTTGATTTTTGATTTCTCATTGATTTCTCACTTTGTATTATGTGAAGCAGTGGTTTGAAGAAGTTATATTTAGCATTTTTATAAAGAATCCATAAAATGCAAGGAAAATGGAAAAGTTTTAAAGTCTCTATATGTAGGCTTTTCACTGTCTTTATCAGTCACCGTACTAAAAAGTAACAACGCTAACTCTTCATTTTGGTATGAAATGTGGGTAGCCAACTCATCTTCTTTGTGAGATATCTTATTTGCATAACAGGATAATTGTTTCCTTTTTAAACTCTTGTTTACTCCACTATCTGATTCTGTTAATGTCAGTCAACATGGCTCTGATATGGAACCAAGATAACACAAATAACCTATCCATTGATGATTGCAAAATAGATCAGCTAAGTGGACTCATATTTCTATTATGACTTTCTTTTTATTTAAACCCATTTATTAAAAGGCAAATGCCAGTTGCAGACCTGTCAGTCCAATAACTATTTATAGATGTGCATTTTATGTGGCCATAGCTATTATCCAGTCCTAAATACAAAGACGTACACTAGTTGCATTTTCTTATCCAATTTCAGCAAAAGTAACAGAATCTTTTAAAATCTCTCTTCTGAAATCATTACGGTATTTTTTTGTTCATTTTGGAAGTATTTCTTCTGTGTTCAATCAGTTATTAGAAGATTATGAAAAGTGGAGGTTAGAATAAGGCACCTGACACACTTCTGTTATATTTTTTATGATCTCC
>VYZP01016333.1:0-34459 GCA_013400635.1 Hypocryptadius cinnamomeus | reverse complement strand
TGATCACACTGAAGCTGCTGCAAGTCATATTGCTTTAAACACAGAAATTAATTCACTTGCAAGAAGATAGTAATCTATTACAGAGCTTGGAGCTTTATACAGGTTCTCATTTTGATCAATGTCATTTCAGCTGAAGATCCACAAAAATCACAGGATTTTTTTCCCAATACACTTTTTATAAAACATTAGAAAGAAAACAAATGAAACACACTACAATCTGTTTAAGAGATGCTAACAAGCTGTAGCACAAAACAAAGAAACAACTATCACTGTAATTTCATGCAGAATTGTACGGAGAAGTGTCTTTCAGGGTGACCCCTAAGAAAAAAAACAGTCCTGATTTCAAGCTGACTGAGGAGAAAGAACCACCTTTCACATTATCTAGAGGAAAATAATAGAGGTATTATAGGTTTTATACTTCCCAGGCAGTAATGAAATATAGTTTTAGTGCACTAGCTTATCTGTTCAATAGACTTTTCTTTATTACCAATGCAAAGTAGAAATAGAATTTCTTCAGTACACTTTATTTATTTACATTATTCAGGATTATAAGATGGACTTGAGGTAACATAAAAGGTTTGCTTCCTATTGCTCACATGGCATTATATCACTGCGAGATTTACACATAAAGCTTTACTAAGTAAGTAGATTATTTCACCATAACAAACATATGATATTCAGTTTCTATTTTCTTAACATTTTATATTAAATGCCCCTAGCAATTAGTCAGAAGCAATTCAATTAAGTACTAATATTTCTCTTTTACACTGGGTGATATGAAGACAGAACTCTGAATCTCAAGAAAAGCAAACTGGTACATTTATATACCCTGTACCTAAATGCCAAGCTTGGCTTTTATTCCTACACCTACACTCGAGCATTCTGTCTTAGACTTGGGTTCAAAGTCACACACCAGTAGAAAACAGAGAAAGAAACAGCATATGCTGAATGAACACCTCATACTGCACACAGCAATACTTCAGAATAAATAACCACAGGCATCATCAAATAACCATTACATAAAGCAAGTGGAGAAGGGGCCCTAATCTGTTCGTCTTCTCTGCCCAACCAATTCACATTTTTGCCTGACTTGGTGGGAATTAGCAAATAATTTCAGAAGACCAGACAGAAGAACTGGAAGACAAAACACTTGCAATTCTAATTTCTTTACAAAATCTGGTAAAAACTAATGACATAGTGGTACCATAAAAAAAGTAAATTTACAAATCTTTCCAAGGAAAGATAAATATAAGCTGACAACCTGCTTTAACTTGACAACTAACGATTTTCCCATGTATTCTGCTATTTAAACAGTAAAAGCAAAATCATACCAGCTTTAGTATAGAATCTATTAATTTTAAAGTGACCTTCAAGGAGATATAAGTTGCCAACAGCAGTCTCAAAGGAGGTTGTTTTAATTAAAAATCCATCCTTTGTTATCATTTACTGTACACCCTGGACTTAGAAGAGCTTTTTGCTTTTCCCAACTTATGCTTAATAAGTATTACAAGCAGATGGCAGAAATAAGGCAAACTATCAAAAAGGACAAAGTCAGTTAGAATCTTCCAACAAAGTTATGAAAAGGTAACCTTACCCAAAACTGCCTCACAAAAGGAAAAAAGAGACACCAGCATAGAGCCACATTTTTCCCCTCTGGAGGTAGAAGACAAATCTTGCAAAAAAAAAAAAATCTGAAGAAAACTCTGATTTTAAGCATGTTAAAGCCTGTAAAAAAATCTCAGCCTTTCCCCACTCCCAAGGGATGCAAATAACCTTAGGTGAGTGCAGCAGTCAAACATCAAGATACACAAGGGCACAGTTATGGCTCCTCAAAATTAACATGTAGGTGAAACACACAACATGGATTAATGTCTNTCCTATTTCACATACTCATCACCTCAAAGACTTGATTCTCCCAACAAATAAAAAACCAGGTCATTATCAGTGACAGAACAGCCAAAAAGTGCTGGCCTCAGTGCAGTAGCCTCTGAAAACTGGAGCCCATCCCCAGGAAAGGAGACAAAGCAGGAATGGCGCTGCTGTGCCACACCTGAGCGAGAGCTCCTGTGCCAGAGACACTTCAGGACAGCACTCGAAGCAAAACTGCTCCATCTAGTGTCTGCTCAGCCCATGCACACGGAGCATCTTCTCCCTGAGTGCAAACAGGGCAAAGATTTCTGCTGGAAGACTCATAGCAGATAACCTCGGTGAGAAAAAAACTGAAATAAATCTAGCAAGTGCAAGAAAAAGCTAAGGTAGTAGCAAAGCTTTTAAATATTACTATAGTAGCAGAACTGCTTTTCACACAACAATTAAACACAGTCTAATTTAGCAGGAAAATTATAATTTTCTATATTATTTTGCTGTACAGTGACAATCCCCCCAAAAACATAAAATGGCCAGTTAACATAGAAGTTGCCTACTGAAAATGCTCCAGAGGCTTGGAGGGATGAAAGGTTAAGATGAACCTCATTCTTGTAAAGTCATCAGAAAAGTAAACCTCATTCTTGTAAAGTCATCAACATTTCTTCTGCACAAAAAGCTGGTGGTTAAAGTACTACGCTTAAGTGTGCCAGGAAAATGAGATCTAGAAGGACCTACTCCTCAAAGAAAATAGGATGGCTATTAAAAAACAAAGCTGTAACAAAAAAATCTTCCAAACCTCCCAGAAAAAAATTCTTGCAAGTGCATTAATGCCCTTCAGATCTCTACATAAAGTCAGTCAAGATTTGGACTACTTTAATCAACCCCATTTTATATTGCTGTTGCAACGGACAAGATGATCACTGAGCTGTTAGCCCCAGTCTGATAGGAAGTATTCCTTGGTACAAACACAAGCTGCTATGATCATGTCAACACAACCTTCCTGAAAAACCAAGAAAATTTTACAACTCCATCATTTTCACCAGACATCCTGAAACTGCTTTACACTGCATGCATTAGGATGATACCTTTGGACAACAGTACTCTTCTCCAGCAGATTTGCTGTATCTTCTAAAACCACTATGATTAAACAAATCACCTCCTGAACTCACTCAGAAAATCCTTACTAGCAGAAAAGACTTGACTGCATTTCAAAAATTCATTAATTATTTTCTCAGGTCTAAACCAACTTATCCATGCCTTCAACATATTTTTTTTTTTCCTCCCAGAAGTAACTAACACAGATCAGAAAGTAAAATGTTACATTTTCCTACCTTGGTTTATTCTGTGGCAATGCCTTTGCATCAACAGGAAACATTTTGGAAACAAAGACAATAACTGGGGCTGTTCCTTCACTACTGCACTTCATAAAAGCTGGAACAAAACATAAACACAAGTTATTTTCACATTTTTTCCTCAAAAGTATAAAAGCTACGACTTGACACTAATTTTGTAGGCATTACTGTTATTTCCACTTTCAATAGATAATATGCTAAGGACAAACCAACAAGAAAAAGTAGAAAATTTCTCTGGACTAATCATTTGATAACACTGCCTGTATCTTCAAGAGTGTTTCACAATAAAATGAACAAAACTTCAAAAACAGAACTCTTGATAAAAAAATACATATACCCCAATTAAACAACTTGAGTTTACAGGCTGATTAGATCACAATGGATACTGAAGAGCAGCACAGGATTAAGACTGAACACTATTTACTCAGTACCTCAAAGTATTCTCCTTCCTTTCAAACTAAAGGAGGAAGTCCTCCAAATGTCCAGATGCTCACAAACTCCTAACAACGTCACTGCAAGAACAGATATTCTCAAAAGGTGAAAGATTCACACAAAACTCATTTGATACGTAGGAAATTCCCATTAACCATTTTTTCCATCCAACTTGAAACAGATGAAATTCAAACCAGACAATACCATCCAAAACTTCTAACATAGAAACTGAATCATCTTCTCCTACACTTCTCCCTTTTATCTGAAATATGAGAAGACCACAGAGCTAAGGCAAACAAAAGCACAAGATTGCTACGAAAAATTAGCAAAATACTCACTAAATGTGGAAATCCACTACCTGCTCATAACCAAGAGCAGTAAGATCTAAGTTTACAGAGGCAAATTTCTTCCAATTAACTTACACTAATACAGCGTTGAATACTGCCTGGAGAATACCATGTTTTTAAATGTTCAATAAATGATGAAAAGCCAGTTTTGTTACCCCTGGGAAACAATTCTGAACAGCCTTTCAATTTGATATTCACATCTCATTTTTAATTGACATTTGATATCTCATCCTCTTAGATTTCTTGAAGCTCTCCTCAAAACACTGTGCTATGATTAATTATTAATTACTAAAAGCTAATCAATACACTTGCAAAAATTAAATTCAAATTCAAACCACTGCTGGCTAAAATTTAATGATGTTTATACACAAGTTAGCAAAATATTCAATTCTCAATTACATAATGACTTCTACAGTTCAGAACTAAAAGTATTAACCTTGTATTCTTGTAGAACTCCCAGTTTCAGAGTCCTGGACTTAACATCATCTGCAGCTTAAGTTGTCTAAAACCCAGGAATATATGGGATGGAAGAAAAATGCATGGCCATAAAACTATGACATCAACAAAGTTACGGGCAGTGGAATATTTATAAATTTACATATAGATTACTACACATCTTACAATCCAAAGGCAAACAAAACCACCAGGACAGAAACAACCTTCATGTTAATGGCAGAACACCTACTCACCACTTTTCAGTTCCTGAGTTTCTGGTGGCAAAGAATCAAATGTTCTTGCTCCAACACACATCAGCTTTTCCACTCTCTCTGCCGTGATGTCCAGAGGACTGGGAATCTTATTACACACCATGGCTAAAACACATTATGTTAAGGATGCATATTTGTATTTTCTTACTGAATGCAACAAACAATACAAATGCTTTCAATGCTTCTTTAATTGAGCCCCAGGCACTAACTGCCAGCAGCAGATCCAAAATCCAGCTCTGTTGTCACAGTGCATTCAGGTCCCTCTCAGGTCAGCAACAATTTCTTGCCATTTATCAGTGGCAGAGTTAAGGAGGGGTGGCCCACCCTAAGTGCAGCTGGGAAGCTGAAAACAGCACAACTGGGGCAAGATTTACAGAAGTAATTAATATTTATACATCAATAATTTGTGGGCATCTACCATAATATAAGATATATCTTATTACAAACAATGGGCACAGCTGACAAATAGCAAAGGCTGATTTTAAATTAAGAAATTTTATGCCTAAAACATAACACCAGATATCTAAAGAACCTCATGGACAGAAGACCTATAACATTATTACAAACAGGAGATCAGTTTCTACTACAGGAAAACCACTAAAACTTGAATATAAAACTACATAAAGGAGGTGTATTGTCAAATTACCTCCAGTAACTTTGTCTCCTAAAAATAAATTGTGCAAAAGCACAAAGTTGGCAGAAATTTAAAAATAATGGTAGATATGTAATTTGTAATGTTATAAGCAAGAAGATAGGTCCAGCTAGCTTAGGCACAGACACTAAAAAAAACAAAACCAAATTATACCAAATCACACAGTGAAATATAATGAGTGTTAATACACTCAGAAGTCTGAGAACTACCAATACAAAAAAAAAAAGTATTTTTTTTAAGGATACAGAGGACTGCATCAGATATTGGTAGCCACTGGCTACAAATGGCATTTAGATGAACTTTTGGGTCTGCATGCCGTGACTCCCGGGCACCAATTCTCAGTCCCAAAGAGGTAACTATCTTTTCTATTTTTTCTTTGTTTCTGTAAGAAAAATAATAAATAGATTAAAAATCCACAGACGCAATACATAACCAGCATCTATTATTTATTATCTATTAAATATCTATTATCTATTAAATACTCTATATTGAGTATTTTAAAAAATCACCAAAGCACACAGAAAGAGATGCCATGAAAACTTTATAGATGTTCTCACCTTTTCATAACAGCCTCATACAGACTCCAAATGTTGTCCAGCACCAGCTGCACAAACAAAGGTTTCTTTCCTTTTGACTGGTAGAAGATAAAAACAGCTCATTACCAGCAATTCCTCACTTTTGCAGTAGGCTTAAGACTGCACTTTTCATTAGGAACAAGTAAAACCTTTATTCAAAATCAAGAAGTCTGTCTTATAAGAATGGTATAAGGCACAAAATAAACATGAAATTTAAAAGTGGAGGACGAGGGTTTCAATTTCAGAAAAAGAACCTGATAAATATGGCACATGACTACCTTGAGCCTGCTTATCACCCCTTTCATAACTGTTAATCATCACCTATGCAAACAGCAAAAAAATCATGATTACATGAAAATAGAGAAACTCCTCTCTCCTCCCTTAACTTTTAATGGTGAAAATGGTTAATGCTAGAGATGTGTAGTTTTCAGACCAGGGCTTCAGTATAGCATTCAATGGAAGTTCCCTATAGCAAAAAAAGCTTTTCAAAATCCTAAATCCCGAGCTAAATGTGAATACCCTAAACCATTAGCTTTGGAAGAGCTCTTCACAGAGGACACAGACCCAGTCACTACTCTTGCTTCTACACTGTTAATCTTCCTTTCATCTTGTGTGTTTCACTCGATGCTGAAACCTTGAAGCTGCAATGTCCCTTATTTAGTGAGCACTGGTAGATGAGATTTTCTCCATGCAGCATTTGAGTGGTCAATTTTGGAATGTTCTATGCTCCAAGAGTTGTTGCAAGGCTGTCCTGGTCACTTTACACCTCCAGTAACACTGAGTCAACAGGCACTGAGGTCAAGTTTCAGAATACACTACAAGGAACAGAATTAGGGAAGGAAAAAAGTGAACTCCAAAATAAAAATCAGGTTATATTTTTGACACCCTCCGTACCTGATCACCTTTCATTATCTTCTTTGCTTTTGTATTTAGATAATAATCTCCCCATAAAGTCTTCAGAAGTACTGCAGGCTTGATTCCAATTTTTTGGCTATACAGTTTGGCAAAATGTTCAATACTGAAAGCAAAGAAAACATTTTGATGGAAGTGTAATGTTTTTTACAGCAACAGCTTATGTGACAATCAGACAAAAATCTCAACTCCTTGTTTTACTCCCACTTTTCCAATTGTCTTCACTTTAGTTCACATTGTTTAACATTTACACCTGCAAAAATATTTAGTCATAACAGATCAAAAACATCAACAGCATTTGAATGGCTTTGTTTTGTTTCAAGTCAGCTTCAAGGCTTTACTTGAAATAAACATTTGTGTATTACCCCCTCATCAAAAACTCAAAAGCATAACACAAACCTTATAAATACATTAGTGGTGACTGCTGAACTTACACTTTGAAGGACTTCCCATGACACATTTAACTATGATGTGGGACCAGAACAGAAGACGTTAAAAACCAAACATTGTTTTGAGTCACACTTCAGCCATCAGATGGTGGTAATTATTTTTAATTAACCACTTATGAAAATTCTTGTTGTTTGAATCATTACTTTACTAATGAGTAAACCCAAGAAAATTATACAAAACTGTAATGCCATAACTATGTTGCAAAGCCAATTGTTTTGTTCAGCAGTCCCCATGAGTTAACAAAAGCAGCCTGCTTAGCCCAGAGACGGGGTCCTGAACATGCCATGGTTTCCCTGCTGAAAATGTTCTATGAGCAGTAATAAAAAGTATTTCCACATATTTGCTCCCTGTGCATGCAGAAAAAAATACACAACTATAACCATAACAATCCTATTTACAGAACAGTGCTATTTGATAATCTTTTCTTTGAAATTCAGAATTCTTAAGTTTTTACACAGCTAAAAAAAGGACCTGTCCATGTCAGCAACACATAAGCTGTGAGTTCTGAACTAAGCCCAAAGAGATTTCTTTTCCAGAAACTATCTAAGCTCTCAATGCAGGGAGAACTTTCAAGATTCTTGTGCCAGCAGCTCCTGCATATATATTAATGGCATTTTTCAACACTTGAGAATGGTGAGAAAAGCATGTGTACTTACCACATTGGATGAGGCTGGCACTGCCTAATAAGTTAATTTTTTTCTGCTAATACCTTCAGGAAAAGAACCCACAACCAAGAAACAGCAGTCAAGACTTTCCATGGTTAAGAAAAAGCTCCACGGATTTGTATTTCAGCACACAGTACTGTAGCTGGCAGTCCAGAAGAACCTCTTTAAAGTAATTAAGAAAAATGTTCTTTTTTTCCCTCTTCATTATATGATTTATCAGAGCCAGGGCCTAACAGTTCATCGGAAGAAATAAAACAAAGTCTTGAAAGATAATTAACCTAAACCAGACCATTTTATTTTCCCTTCCCTCTGGAGAGACAAGAGCTGTTTGTGTTGGACAACAAACTACGCATGGCACCTTATTTACAGTCTGAAGTGGATTTAAAAATCCTGGAGATGATTTTCTGCAAGGGCTCTGCAGTACTCAGACATTCCCTGTGTCACCACCAACCACCCTGTAATTACAATTTCAGGACAAAGACAACGCCTCCACCTCGTGGCCAGCGACCAGAACACGGGCACTGCTCACAGGCCCGCTGCCCTCCCCAGCAAACAAGAGTACCCTGAACCAGCTCCTGCCTGGCTTGCAGCTCCTGGCCTGGTCTGCTACCGTCTATCCAATAGCAGCAAGTAAAAAAATACTGTTTACCAGGCTAGGCTGGACCCCACTGGGAGCTCAGAAGCTCCTGTGTAAGTAAAACAGGGATCCCTGTCACTCACGTAATTTATACACAGCTGCATATCACAGAAGTATCTAACAAACACCTTTAGAAATATGATGCAACCAAAACACTTTAAGATTAATGGAGTAATCAATTAAAAAAAAAAGTAATTAAATCCCAAACTTACCCAAAACCCCAGCCATCAATCGCACTGGCAAACACCACATTTCCATGTTCTGGTGAAAAATAGAGATGTGAATCATCAGTGTCTTCCAATCCAGTACTCCAGTCATAAATTTGATCTCCTGGTGATGTGTCTAAAAGGGTTTCACTTTCTGTTTCTTTTTCAGCTCTTTCTTCTAACACTTTGGAGGTAAAAAGTGTTCCAGTGACTGCATTGATCTAGAGAAAGATATGTATAAACACCCTCAGATTCATTCACTCTTTCACAACCCTTGCAATTAAAATGTAATTTTCCCACCCTCGAAAACATAAAAAGAGAAGCTGTGTTAACAAGCTAGCATGCCTGTGATTCATTTGGCAATTAAAATACACCTAATTCTACACATTTGAAGACCACAGGAGTTTATGCTTTGACATAAACACCCTGAAGTTTCTAAACTAGCCACACCAGGACAGAATCAAAGTATCACATGTAACACATTTTGTCTCTCAGAACAAGGAATGGTGAAATAGGAACTTGTTTCTGCCAACAAAGCAAACAACAGAGGGCAAAGGGAAACCAAGCAGATAAATGCTCCCAAGTGAGCTGGGGGAGGGAAGAAGTTCGAGAGCAACTTAAACTACAATTCAAAAGATGAAACAACATTATTCCTATATAAATCCATCAATATCAGGAACAGTCTACCTCCAGTAAGTTTAAGCAATTTAAGAGAAGGACAAAACATTCAGCCTATTTCTTCTAAAAATGAAGACTTTTCCTGATGGCCTGTCAAGAGGCATTTACTACCCTTTTCTCCATCACAGGCATTCTGAACGAACCTCAAAACCAACTAGGAATAAGATGCACCCCAATACTAAAAATCAGACTGGATGCTATACAGTGCCACAAAATCTGCTGTGTGAAATGACACCTCAGCACAAATACCTGTTCTAAGATATTCTTAAGGTGCAAATATGCTTCCTGAGGGGTGAGCTTCAGCTCCACAATCAAGCGGTCAATTTTGTTAATCACCAGGACGGGACGGATATTTTCCAGCCATGCCTGCCGCAGGACTGCCTGAGTCTGAGAAGGAAAGAGTTTTAAAAAAACCCATTACAGAAAGCATGACAGCACCAAAAAGACAATGTAAAAAAAAAAAAAATCAAACAGAATTCTAAAATTTAATAAACATAGTAAAGGACAGGTTGACACTCAAACCAGAAATTTTACTCCCATGGTGTTAGTTGCTGAAGAATTCTGCAGAATGGTGGGATTTCATGGCAAAAACACCCAAAATAACAAAAACCAAACTATTTAGAAAAGTAAGCCATGAAAAAAAGCTACCTCATTATTTTGTGTATTCTTTTCCAAACCCTGAAAACCCACAGAAATATATGAAATTATTTCCCTTAAAATTTTTCTCTATCAAAATATTCCATTACACCTGAAAAACGGCATACCCACTGTTTCAACCCTGCTTCTCTACACCCATTCACCAGCACTGTTCAGTTTTTCAGCACAACTATGATTTTCACTACTCACTTTCACAGCTCAACTGTATTGTCATTTATTAAAAATTTTGTAAAGCTTCTTAGACAGCTCGTCTTTTATTTCAAGTTCGTCTTTTATTTCTATATAACCCACTTCAGACTTTGCTTACTCCCCTCTTTCTCTACTTAATACATTTTATTTCACCTGTGGACAGACTCCTTCAACAGCATCCACCACTATGATGCAACCATCACAGAGTCGGACAGCAGTAGATACTTCTGAAGAAAAATCCACGTGCCCTGGGGAGTCTATTAAATTAATCAGATACTCCTGATCACCTAGGATCAAACAATAAATTAATATTTCAGAACAGTTTTCAAAGATATTTCTTCCAGCCACCCAGTTATATTGCTTCAGTTATTATTTTTTAATGTCCTGACACTAACTACACTATAAAAACCCTTACAGCACAGTGTAACAGGTATCTCAACAGAGAAGTAAGACTGTACTAAAGCATGAGTTTACTCTCATGGCCTCCACTCAGAGATATGACTGAAGATGTTTTTCCTGACCCTGAGATGAACTCAATTATCTTGGCTGACTTACTTCCCTAAGTCTCTGCAGAATTACAGCCTAACACTGAGAAACACAAAAGTCAAAGTTACACACAAAGATCACAACAGCAACACCAAAGAGGTGGAGAAAATGAACAGAAATATATATTAAAATTTATACAAGCCAGCATCAACAACTTACCTGTCACAAAGTGCAGTGAAATTGCACTAGATTTCATTGTTATTCCTCTGATCTGCTCATCTTCCCTACTGTCGAGGTATCTCAGCTGAGTACAGAAACAACAGAAAAAATAGTAAGTCTGTAGAAACATCTTCACAATTCACTTATCAATTGTCAGAGTATGATGGTGAGAAAACGAGGTTTAGCAAGACTATAGATGGAATTTCCTTAATGACCCAGAATTTACAATCCCAGCATGTACAGACCAGAATTCTGTCAAAAGTGACAGTGTAACTCTACCTTTCCTGCCAAGCGGCTGGAGATTATTCCATTGCTAGATATAAGGCAATCAGCTAGAGTGGTTTTGCCTGAAAAGAAAAATAAATTAGTTAGACTAAATGAATACAAACAATGGCAAAAGAGGCAACATACAGTATTCTAAGATATCAACATTAGTAAATATTATAAAACGCCATGAAAAGTACAAATTAACTTTCAAAAACCAAATCAACTTACTCCTGTTACATGCACACAATTCATTTTTGAAGAGTGGATGCAAATTTACCTGTGATGACCAGAAGAGCAGTTGAAATAACAAACAGTACATCAGGACCTCATTACAACACGCAATTAGACAAAATATTTGTGTCCTAAAAAAAGTGCTTACTATTTCCACCTAAATAACAAACTTGTTGTATCAAGAAAACAGAAAAATATTATTCTGCTTGTCAAACGTATGTTAAATTCATGCCAACATTCACCATCATAAAAACATCCCATTTCAACTACTCATTCAATTTCAAATTATTATAGTGCTCTTTTAGGTAAGACAAGCTGAATCAGGCCAAGAAAAAAGTGCATAAAGCAGATTCACTTTCCTGAATCGTGCTCAAGACAGCTGAAAGCTAAATGCACAAAATCCTACTACTTCAGAACAGTGAACAAAGTATCCCACCAGCATTCAGACACACACACGAGGAGCAGCCACCAACCCCTGCCTTACCGTGATCCACGTGAGCCAATATACAGATATTCCTGATGCCGGACGCCTTCTTCTGGAGGCCAACCATCTTCCCCACGCTTGTGAGCACCATGCTGGCTAATTCTGCGAACGCAGCAAAGTGTTTTACTGAGGTGCCAACCTGAGGAAAGGCTCTGGTTTTTAATGACGCCAACCGCGATTGGAGCCGCTCCTCGGGGGAAGCTCCGCGACACGTGGAGCGCCTCACGAACCCTCCCCGCCGCGGGGACACCTGAAACAAACCACGGCACTACGGGCCGTGTCTGCGCTTTGACCGTGCCTCAGGAGCGCGGCCGGGCGCAGCTCGGGCTGGCAGCGGACACCGAGCCGCCCGGAGCGGCACAAAACTCACGGTTCCCCCCGGCGCCGCTTCCCCTCCCCCCCCCGCCGCTCCGAGCGGGCACGGCCGCTTTCCCCCGGGCCTGCCCCGAGCTGGGCACAGCGCTGCCCTCTGGCTCGCCCGCGGGGCGAAGGCCGCGCTGGGGCCAGCTCCGCCGCCCGGGCCCTCCCGGCGCGGGGCACACGCACCTGCGCTGCTCCGCCGCCGCTCCCGGAAAGCCGCGCCCGCCCCGCTCGGNCCCGGTTCTGGGCTTCTCAGCTCAGGATGGTCATCGAGGTGCTGGAGCGTGTCCAGAGAAGGTAAAAAGGTCAGTCAGAGCTGGGCAAGGGTCTGGAGCACAAGTGTTATGAGGAATGGCTGACAGAGCCCAGGGTGTTCAGCCTGGAGAAAAGGAGGCTCCTTCACCCTCTGCAGGAGATCGCAGCCAGGTGAGGCTCAGCCTCTTCTCCCAGACAGCCAGTGACAGGATGAGAGCACACAGCCTCAAGCTGTGCCAGAAGAGCTTTAGGTTGGACATTAGAAAAAATGTCTTCAGAGGAAGGGTGATTGGCATTGGAATGGGCTGCCCATGGCCCTTGGGGTGTTTTAGGAGAAACTGGATGTGGCACTCAGTGCCATGGTCTGGTTGTCATGGTTTGGTCACAGGTTGGACTTGATAATCTCAGAGGCCTTTTCCAAACTCAGTGATGACATGAGCAGCACCCCGGGCCACTGGGGAGTAGGACCCAAGTATGAGCACATTCCCAGTAAATGTGATGTAGTGTATTTACATTTAAATCAGGCAAGGGTAAAAGAAGGTCTTAAATGAAGCAGAATGGAGACAGTCTTTAAAAGCCAACCAGACTAAATCAGAATCAGGCTTTTCCAGAAACCAGAGCCAGCTCCCATTGAAGGACTGCACCAAAGAACCTTCAGAAGAGTTCTGGCAACCTTGTCAGAAACCTGTGCAAGCACTGCAGCCCTTGAAAGAGATTTAATCAATCTGCCCTTCTGCCATCACATCCAGTAGCACTCACCACTTTACATTCCATGATCCCATAGGGAGACAAACAGTTCATCTTTGTCCTGTAGCCTCTTTGACCCAGGGAGGCTGGCACAAGAGGGTAGAGAAGGCAATTTTTTATGGAAAATTACTATTACAGGTCTATAAGCAATATTATCAATGCCATAGGTGAAAGAAAAGCACACAAATCAGGTATCCCAAAATAATAAGGGACTTGGACCTTTCAAAATTCAGATATAAATCTACAGGTTGGAGTCACAACTGTTAATATTTTCAATTTCTTCTCTGTCTACTTTTTAAAAAAAATTCACAAAAATAATCACCCTAGAATTCAAAAATTCACTTCATACTAAAAAAAAAAAAAAATTAACAACTACATACAAGAACATTCATCATAAGATCACAGAGGTGTGCTCAATGTTTTATGGAGGTATAGAGCAAACCCTGTGGTTGCAAAGCATGACCCACAAGCAGCATGACCCACGAGTTTCATATCAAGGTCTGCAGAGCAGGCCCCCTCTATGTGTTTCTGTGTGGGAAGTCTGTCTGTCTGTTCATCAGTCACTGTTTTTGTCATCTGTAGACAGAGGTGTGAGGCAGGCACTGAGTAAAGCTCCTCATGTTCTTTTTGGCCAAGCCTGTGGTGAATTTTGCCCCATAAATTTGCTTCTTAAGTCCTAGATTAATGAAGAGTTGGAACACATTGCTTTCATGATGAGATAACAAACCTGGCTCGGGCTCAAGTACAAAGATGGTGAGATAAAACAATGAGACAGCACAAAATTAGCTTCAACTCAACCAAAAATTCTCAATCCAAAAACTGAGTTCAATAATATGAATAATTGAATTAAATATGCATAAAGCTTGTGGTTTAAAATAAACCTCACTGAAGTTTTTACAGTCAATAAAATCTTAAGCCATTATTGGTTTAGGCAGCATATTGTGTTTGCTTCAGTGTACAGAGTTTCTGTTTTCAGGGGAAGGCTGCCTGGTCACTTGGCAGTGTTACCTGGACACTGGAATGCATACACAGCTTAGCAGGGACTTCAAAGCAACTATAAATATCTAATGTTTTGTAGACATTATCATTTAGCTATCTGCAGGAAATTTTATGGGGGTATAATGGCTGCTTAATCCTAAATAATAAAATAGAAGGAAACAATCACCCCTATCCAACAGAATTTTAAAAACAATGAAAAAACTTACAGGGGAGCAAAGCCAGTAAGACAGAACTTCATTCTGCTTTCTTAAATACAGGATGTTAAATCTGGCTTCTAAAGAAGAATAAAGCCTGTGTGGTAGATGAACTTTCTGCACTCAAGAATGGTATTAGTCTGCTATAAAAGAGAATCACAGCCTACAAAAGCATAAAAGTTGTTTTGAGATACAAAAAGAAACTACTGCTATATCTCCTTCTCAGTCTGTCAGCCTTCCCCCATTTCTTGCCCTTTTGTTATCATTATCATAAAAATCTATATTCTTGAATAAATGTAAGTTAAAAGGAAAGATTTCTCTAAAATATGGGCTACTTAAGCCATCATACTGACCACATGTAAATACAAACCCAGTAAAAACTACCAGATCTTCTGTCAAGAACAGGAAAGTAGATAACTCTCAAAAACAGTATCCATCCATCATTTCTGTCTTAAACTCCATAGTGTGCACTGGCCAAATTAAAAATAAATTAAAAATAAAAGCTTTGAGCTGTGTTTGTGGAGGGGCAGTAAGTTTTCTATTATGACAAATATTAAGTTTTTCTCATTATTAGTCTAGTTCTCTGGGAGGAAAATGCTTTGTGGTAGAATTTCAAGGGTCTTGCAAGCATTGTATAAAAATAAGTATGTATGCCAGGCCTTAAATAAGTTAAAATCATCAGCATTCTATTAAAATAACCAGAACAAGAGTATTTGGCACGAGAGAGCTAATGTACTGTCACTTTTATTTAGCTGAGATTCTGTTGAACCCTTATGCAAGACACAAGATAGTCTCCCACAAAGAAGGGAAAGAATAATAATCCATCAAAGCAAGTGCCAGTCAGGCATGGGAAAAGGGATATTCTCACCAAATCCATTTGAATTGTCAGTAACTCTGGGGTGGAAATTAAGATAAATACAAGGAAGAAGTTAAAAATAAACCATGTCTCAAGGAAAGCAGGCCAAACTCTAAGCAACATATTTCATGTACCAGAGCTGTAATCTGTATTCTCTGATGGTTCCTTGCATTGTGATGCCTTATATAATTAATTTTATAAAATTATTATCTAAGTGAAAAATTTTGGTTTAGCAATTGGACAGCATTCTAAATTTGATAACATCCTAAAGCAGATTTATCAGTTAACCAAAAAAAACCCAATCTCTTCTCCAAGTCAAATTCATGAAGTAATTTTACAGCTTCAGGCTGACTGAAAGTACTTTTACAACCCAGAGTAGGATGTAGGAACTTCCTCAACAATATCATCTGATTTCAAGTAATTTTGTGCACAGTTAGAGTGTGTTCAGAATTATTTTACACACTAGAAATGAGTGGTTTAAAGGACATTTTTGGATCAACAATGAATTCTAATAAATTTCCAACCATTCTTTCTTTGAAAAGATAAGAGTAGATTGCTTTCACCTCTGTTTTGTATTTACCAAGAACTACAGGCTCACTCTGCAGGAATTATTTTTCTAGTATCTATTTCAGTTTATAGCATGTCCATTCAGCAATACATGGAATATACTCACAACATTGCTTAAAAATATTCAGAATTAAGTGCTTATAGAATGGTGACCCCAGAACACAGAAGGTGCTTTATTTGGTGGTTGGTCTTCCAGCCCAGCTTATGGCAAACTGAAGATTGTCAAAGTGAAGCTTTTACAGATGAATAATGTTTGTTTCCAACTCCTTTGAACTGTATGCCAAAAAATCCATGAAGAACATTATAAACTGATAACTGTATTTCAACCAGCTTTCAAACCATCCATTCAATGTCTTTTGTTTCTGCTTAGCTGTTACTTTGAGATGCTACGTAACACAGCATGTGCTGTTTGTACTTGCTGAAAAAAACATTACTGAGGTGAAAGTGAATTTCATGACAAATGTAATGACAGGCAAACACTGTAGTGAGAAATAGCACACACTTACCTCCTTGTTTTCCTACCTTTCCTGTTCTTTCTCTCTTCTTCCTTTTTCCTTTCCCTGTTATGTTTTGAAAAGGTCTCTCAATTGTTAATTTAGTTGATTGAAAAGGAGTAAACACCTGAGGCTTTGAAAGGATCTGGATTCTTAGACAGGGCTACTTTATTTCTCATTTTTTTAACTACTGAGCTGGCAAAATCAGGCAGCACAAACTAATACCAGCTTTAGGATCTCCAGTCTCCAAGAACTTCTTTCAGTGTTTTTTTCATTTTCCCAGCAGGAGCCCTTCATGTCTGTTTCTGTATTCTATTTTACCTTGCTTTAATTTATTATTTTCCTCTATGGTATTCAGTGCTAGCTAAAATTCTCTGCAGACCTTTGAAATGTTCTTTGGGTATCTAGCTTCCTGAAACTTTAATTTATTGTATTTACTAAGAGCTGTTCAATTTTCCCTTTCTTGGGGTTTAGATAATTAGCTTTTCATCACAGAATTTTACAATACTTGTTCATTTGAGAAGAATTTATTGTTTTTTCTCTTTGCATTGCAAGTTGTCAGCCGTAAGTAGGAGGAAAACCTGTCATTACATATTTCCTTGAGGTCAGCCAGAGATGTGCATTGTGCAAATTAGAACGAATACAGCAAGATTTTCAAAACAATAACATTTAAATTTTAATTTTATGGATCATTAATTGAAAACAACAAGGCATAAATAAGGAATTGTCATTATATACCTCCCATTATACCTCCCTTTTAGCACAATGGTGTCATTGATAGAAGCATCAACAAGAAGCAGGAGGAATTGAAATAAAACCTATTAAGAAAAAGAGATGTCATTAATTTCAAATAAACATATGTTTTGGATAGAGAATTTAGTCCGTCTGTGGAGGAGAAAAAGAGCTGAAAAGTCATAAGTGGCCTGCAGAGCACTAGAAGTGCACATGAGATTTCACGCCATAAAATTTTAATCAAAAAGTGTTAATCAGTACTGGTGAAAATAGGTGAGATGTACAGAAATAAAAAGACAAGTGATGAAGTGTAGCAGTAAAAAAGAGACGATATGAGACAGGAAATGAAGCATAGTTAGTTACTTTTCCAAATAAAAGGAGGAATATCATTGAACATTACAGGCAAGAAGAAAGTGCATCTTGGTGGTAGCACCATTTAGAGAAGTGAGATCAACTCTGTCCATGCTTTGTATTCTGCACCAAGGACTAACTCCCAGCTGACAGTGCTTTTATTACTGTATTAGCGTGATGTGCTCTGGGACCTGTGCCATCAGCACAACATTTTGTGGTTTTATCACTCAGAGAAGATTTTAAACAAAGAATACTGACATTGTTCAATCTTGCCCATTTGTTATTCCCTCCCAGTAGACAGAATATGGGTTTTTCTCTTAAATGAAACGATTCAAAATCCTCTGCTCTGATATGTTTGACCCAGACGCCACCGCTGCTGCCACAGACCCACAAAGTTTTATGATGATGGAGTGAAGCCGAGCCACAAAACTGAGTATTTGGAGAACTACCCTGGCTATGGCAACATCTGCCCTCCTGAGAGCTGTAAGCCAAAACCAGAGCTCCAAGAGGATGGGGCGAGAATGGACGGCACCACAACATTCAAGTAAATATTTTCAAACCATGTTTTATAATTAGTCTGTCAAGTTTCTCATTCTTTGTTTTTTAAGTGGGGGCTTAACATTGTATTGCAATCTTCTCAAAATGCAGGCATTGCATCCTTTGCACTTTTTGCATATTTAAAGTGTAAATGTTGAGTATAGAAATACAGACACCACAAAAAGGCTGTAAAAAATAGCAAAGCATGCATACAGCAAGATTTGCATTCTTTACAGCAGCCTTTAACCTGTAAAGAGAATCAAAAATTTTTGTCTTGTTTTCAGCCTGTTAGGAAATTTAGGTCTTATGGAAAACATGGTGAGCAGGGGAATTTTCTGTAATACATATGTAGACTCCAAGACAGTGGGAAAATGAAATCTTAAGAAAAACTAAAAGGAATTCTCTTACTGATTTTTGAAATTCAGATTATTAGTTTTAAGAAAATTACTCATTTTAAGAAAGCAAACTGTGAAGGGGTTCAGTATATCTGTCCTGTCTGTGCACAGACTCTGATTTTAAGCTTACAGAATTAAAGAGCATCTTTCAAGAATTAGAAAAAAATATCACCCATTCATTGTTAGTGATGTGACAGTGACATCAACTTTTACTTTTTTCATTATTATTGTGTTTCTTTTAAGCTGTGAGGGTATCTGGTGAAATTTCTTTGTTTATCAAAAAGAAAAAGACATAAATAGAAAGGCCAAATGCTGTTCTGCCAGACTGCTCATGTGCTTGTACGGTCTATTTAAACACCCACATATGTAATAGACATCCTTTTAATGTAATATGCCCATACAAAATCAGTGAAATGCTGTTTCTGATTATATTCCATTCTCCTCATGCAATCAGTAAATGCTACCACTTGTAGTAATTTGAGCTTTGTTCTGCTTCTGCTTTCTGATAATTTCTTTGCAAAATTATAGCAACTTTGTAAAGTCTCCTTTCAGACACTTCAAATAGTATTGTTAAACTGTGAATGGGACTTGAAGTGTTAAAAAACTTACTTCACCATCTACCTTTGAGTAAAGACTCTATAATGCATCAGAGACTCTAGATTTATGTACTGTGGTTTTCTCTCCTTTGTGCTATCCCTCCAACATATGGTGTCTAATAGATTTTTCAGAGTAAACATATTGTTATTTTTCCAAATAGTGGAAAAAATACAGAAGTGGCTTCAGAAGGAAGACAAGATTTTTTTACCAATGTTTTCTTTTCCCCAATTCAGGTCTGATTATGTACCGTATGAAATTGTTACGAGACCTTTTCGGCCACAAGCAGAATACAGACCAAAGTCAGGGAAGATTGACCTGGGAACCATTTACCAGAGAGATTACAATCCTCATAAAGTTGGCCCAGTGATATTAGCAAGGCCTCGAGAGAGGAAACACACTTCAGATGCCAAAGTGGATACTGTCCCAACCTACCGAGGTAATTATAGGTGCCCCCTACAGAAAGAGGAATAACCAAGATGAAGGTAGCATTGGAATTACCTATGTTAGAAACTGGATTTGTTGGTTTGGGACAGGGAATAGAACATACTAGGAAGCAGGTGATGATGCCCTAAAACATTCAGCACTCCAGTTGTTGAGGGGAGACCTATTGCTTCTAAGCTAAAAGCCCTCTCTGAGGTTTGCTTGGCTTCAAGGAAATGCACTTGGTTGGGCTATTTCAGGCAAAACTGGATGGAAATTCAGGTGCAGTGTATTTTTCAGGTAGTTTTAGTTCATGTCACTTATTTTTCCACAGAGTATGTCAAAAGTGGAGTTTGGGCTTCTGCTTGTTTATGTATAGCTTACCTATACATCATCCTAGTAATGGTCAGTCTTGACACAAATTATTCTGTTACGATGGTCAGTGCAAAGGTGCTAAATCTTTTAAGTAAATGGAAGATATTGTATTTAAAGCATGTATAAGGCTATTTTCTGTATAGTTTCTGTTGAGCAAGGAGTCAAAACAGGGCATCAGGTACAATTTTGGGGGTCTGTTTTTATCGCTACAAATCACAGTATAACAGAAGACAGTTTCATCAGATCACAAACATGCAGATAAAATTATCATTTTCACTTACATCCATTTTCTTTGTTTTGCAAGATTTAATACCAGAAGACTTTGTCTTCATTTTAAAGGACTGGTTTTAAGTAATAACACCTATGTGATGGAATTTTGGTTTTGCCTTACAGATGACTATAGGTTATGGAAAAGTGAAAGAACGGAATCCTGTAAGGTGGAGCGTGACTACGAGCCACCTTCGGAGAGGTTTGGAAATCCTTCCACGTTTCAAGATGACTACATGCCTAAGCAGCCCAATCCCCGCCCAAGCTGCAAACCTTGTGACAGCAAGCTGCCAGAGGGGCCTTTCGATGGCAACACCATCCATCGCACGGTGTACGTTGTCCATGCGATGCAGCCCTTGTTCGTAAGGCCAAGGGAAGAGTACAAGCCAAGCGACCAGCCCTTTGAAGATCTCACAACCCACCAGAGAGATTTTAAAGGGATGCCTGGGGAACAAGCAAAAAGCTGCAAGCCTGAAAGTAGAAAACATGGATCTGATGAGCCTTTCAAAGGAACCACTGAATTCCAGGATCGCTATCCGCCATATTTTGTCACCGCGCCCGAGTTCCACAAACCGAGAGAGTACGTTCCACCCACAGACAAGATGGACCTCAGGTCCTCAAACCGTCTCGATTACATTAAACACAAGGTTGCTCCTAGAGCCCCCATAAAACCAGCTCCTGGAAGAAAAAGCACTGGCCCTTTTCAAGGGAAGACTACTACAAAAGAAGACTATCAACCCTGGAAAGTTTGTCCACAAGGGCTTATTAAGAAAGAAGAGGAAATTCAAAAGCCCGCAGGAAAATTTGCTAGTTTAACTACATTCAGGTCCCATTACATACCACATCAGGCCAATCCACCTCAGAGTTTCAAACCTGTACATGCTGTACCTACTGGAGTTCCTTTTAAAGATGAAACTTTGTATCACACTGAATACACACCAAAGAAGCCAGAGGTCTGCCCAGGAGTTAATCCAGATGCTCTGGGTTATGTCTATGTGAACACAGATTCTCAGGGTCACAGATTCTACCGCCAGGTGTCCCCAGAACCTTCCGGGTCAGACTGCAGTCCTGTTCCAGAGGAAGTACCTGCTGTGTCATAAACTTACATGCAATATTTCCAGCACCTTAGTTAAATAATTGGAAACCAACTTGTTCATTTTCTCTTTAAATAACGCTGAGAGCAAGTTAAATACTGCAAATTTTGCTTTTAGAAGTTTGAAGAAAACCAAAGCCAAACCAAAGTTTGTTACAAGACTAATAAAGATTTGCCAAATGCCGAAAGAGCACTACTCCCTACATGGCATCTGTGCTTTTTCTGATTGTGCATTCTAGTTTCCTTGACTCTCCAGATTTCATCACGCTCCATCTCAAGCATCTTTACAACATATTTAGTTATTTGATATTTTCTGCAATCAAATTATTGTATTTGTGAAATAACAAGTGCGTTTTGCTGATGAAATATTTTACACAGTAAGCAAATCATGCTGTTTACAATAATCTAAGAAATCAGTCATAATCTCAGTAATCTGTAAGATTTTTTTCCTTGTATTTTACTGCCCAGATCACAAGATAGCATGCCATGACACCTAGGCATTTCTGAAAACCTGGTTTTAGCTGTAGTCATCACTACTTTAGCTTCATTCAGATCTGAAGTGAGTACAAAGGTCCCACTGTAATTTCTAGCAGCAATTAACAGGTGCTAACCTCACTCTTTTTCTGTTCACATAGTTGAAACCACTCAACCACCAAAAGCATGTCATTAGACTCTGCTTCCTAATTTCCCTGTCATGCTCTTTCAGCCTTACTTCCAAGAGAAACAAAACTGATGCACCTTGGACACACTGACAGATTTAGTGCATGTCTGAGTCATCTTTAAACCCAGTGTGCAAATTCAATCAAATCTCATGTTGAGACTGCATAGATTTACAGAAAATAGAGTAAACTCAGGTAAAAAAAGAAATACCAGGTGAGATGCAGAAATCTGTGGGCAGCCTGGCTTCAGCCTGAATGCTTTTCAAAGAATTGCTTGTTCCAAATACACAGACACCATTTTTTTAACAGAGATTTTATATGAAATTGCTTCTGTATGAAATATTTAGTATTTTCTATATGTATCTTTAGCTGATTTTGAAAAATCCAGGTGAATCAATTTTAGTTTTATTACATTCATGATTTAAGCAAGTCCCAGTTAATAGTTCTGTAATTAACTGTATTGTCATGCTCTACCACCTACTCCAGTATGATTTTTTCCTCAGTATTGCATATCTTGTACCCATTGGTGTAGAAAGTATTTGGGTTCTGCAGAATCATGTGGCTGTACTTCATAAACAAAGTCTCTTATTAAAGGGCTAAGATCAATGATGGGAACATTTTTAAAGCAGGAAATTGGTCATGTGAAAGCAAGAAAGCTGAACTGAGCAAATCAGCTGTGCACAAAAGTATTGCATGAGAGGCATCCAGACATTATTAGAGCATCAGTCACTTTTACAGAACTTTTGTCTTTGTACTGTGATTTTGTATTGTCACTTACTCTGTTAATGACATGGCAAATCAGTTTTAATTTTCTGTTTGAAAATTATTTACCTCCCTCAGATTGTGAATGAACAAGGACAATGTAAATCTGTGAGATCCTAAAAGCAGGACAAGAAGAAGTCCAATTGATTGTCACCTTTCTGTACCACAAAAGAAAAAATATGTTCTAGTGACTCATTCTCTGTCATGCCACAACTGAGGAAACAAAGCCAAAACTTTGCACAGTCACACCTACTCAGGTCCACATGCTATACACAGTCCTGGTACCTCTGGAGTCATTTTGAGAAGCTCCCAATGCCCTCCAGCTCTCCTCTCTAGGAAGGGAGAAATGCAGTCTGAATCTATGAAGTTACATGTGCCTGCATATTCTGCTCAGAATGGCTCTTCTGCTGGGTCTGTGAGGAAGCCCAGATGCTTTTTTAAATTTTCACAGCTGTTTTTTCAGTTCTGAAGTCACTTCCCTCCCTTAAGTTATGGAAAGTCATTTGCTGCCACCTACCAGCACGGTACAAACATTTTCAGAGGAAGGGAAGTGGAGGGCATATTCAGATACATTTAACAGTTCCTCTGCAGATGTGTTTGAAGGCTTTTTTAGGGTGGAGGGGCATATTTCCTTTCATTTTGTCCATAATGTTTTCCCCTAAGTTTAATAGTGAAAGAGAGAAGCCTTTATTACTTCACAATTGAAAAAGCCCCAACACACTGATTGTGCTTCCAGGAAAAGCATCAAATGATATTATAAACCTTCAGACACTATTCAATACCTGACGTCAACCTTTTCATAAGCAACAAATTACTGAAATGCAGACCAAGTGAAGAGACGGCTGGAAAACTAATATTTTTCCAAAATAACAGCTGTTAAAAAAGCATTTTATGATGTCATGTTAAACCAAGATGTAAAAGCAGAAAAGTTATTCATGGATTCAGCTGCTATTCTGAGAGTGCTTTCTGTGCACTCTGCCATCCAGCAGCAGGCTCCACAGCACTGCTGTACAGAGCCTTTGCTTTTTTTAAAGACTGCACAAATGGAATTCAAAAGGAAAATTAAGCCTTTGCCAATATTGTTATCTAGGATAACTCTGAAACACCACCATTAAATTGTTATACATATTTTTTCTACTTAATAAAAAAAATTTAAGGCTTTTATTATTCATACTATTTCTTAGACTATTCTTTCTAAAGACTATTTACACATACTGGATATTCTGAAGCCATTTCTTTTTCATGGAGGTATACCCATCACTCACTAAATACAAAACATGGAGCTGTTCTGTTAGATCTAAATGAACTCTGCTTGGTGAAGGCCCAGAAAAGAAATCCAATTTTATTCCATCTTTTAAAGAATCCTGATTCTATATTTCAGTGAATGGGAGCTGGGATTTGGATCTTGGCAAATTATGTTCCCACTTTTTCAGTCAGGTTACATCTATGTTGTCTCTTAATAGCAGTGCAAAGCAGAGTGCAGTGAAAATTGACAATATGTCTGGTAGACTGTTAAAAATAAGAACTAATCCGAGGCTTTAAAGTAATCTCAGAATTATGGACAAAGTAAGTTGAAAAAATAACAACGAAAGCACGGTTACCATGCAAATCATGGTAATAAACAATCTCAGGGTAATCACAGTGGTGAATAATGAAACTATACTTTATTTCAGAAAAATCAAAACTACGTTCAAGAAGCTAAAATCTTCAGGTACTGGAGAAGCAATAAAATAATCTACAGAGGAATGTCATGCCAATTGCAATCACAAACATTTACAGCACTGCTTCGGTATAGCATGCATACTTAAGCAAAGTTAACGCAACAAAAATGCTATGTGTTAACATTTCAAAACTTTAAATATAAAGGGAAAACATGAATAAGAAATTTTGGTAATAAGAAAAAATATATGTCCAAAAATCTTTATTAAACACTGTACAAAAAAAAAATATTGCACTTTTAAATCAGACAATAAATATCTACAAAAGTATCTTACAAATGTTTAATTTAAAAAACTGCTTAAACAATCAAGACCCATTGCTGATGAAAAAGGTAATGATCAGGAATATCCTCTCCTTGCAGTCAGCCTTGGACACGACAGTCCACCCTAAACATTTCCTATACAGTAGTGCTACCCTAATTCTCAGTGATGCAAACCCTCTGTGCAGGATGCTGTGTCTGAGCTGCCCCCACAGCACTCCCAGCCCTCTGCCCGTCACACAGGTCAAGAGATGGAACCCAAGAGCCAAGCCAAAGTGAGCATTCAGGCCTCCAATAGGAGCAGTAGTTTGGAAACTACAAAAGGAAAAAACATCTATTTTCTGCCTCCTGTGGGGTACTCTCTGCTTAAAGCCCTAGTCAGACAATCTGCAATATGGAAGATAATTTACCCAGGAATATTATGGTAAGAATTTATCAACTTGCAAACGACTCAGATGGTTAATGGTCATGATGGAAAAATCATCTTGATGGAAAAACGCTCAAAATAGATTTCTTGCACTTGTCTATCTTCACAATTAATAATTCTTCCATGGACATTTTTCCCCATTAATGGAGAAAAACAGAATGATTATTCAAGACAAGAAATCTGACAGCTATTTTGACCAGTTACTGGCTCCTCATTTGACTTGATGTGCAAGAGAACAGTGCTCACAAGTGTTTGTTCACAGCTCTGACAAAGAAGCTTCTGTCTCATTTAATAACAGTACAAAAGTATAACCATGCCAGAACTTTGACTGTACTTCAGAGACTGGAATTAGAATAGAAACAATAAAAAATGACACCTCATTTATTCAAAAGAGATCTATTTCTGCTTTGAAAATTGTACTAGGATCTATAGTTTCTTACTGCATACACAGAAATACAAGCAGGAAAAATTCAATGTACTTCTGTGTATCCATCTGAGAGCCAGTATCCGTAAAGCGTATCCTGTGAGATCAACCCTTAAGCTCAAGCTGTTTATGAAAATGAAGCTGCTGCCAAAATTTTACAGCTACAAGCCACAGCTTCTGTAAATTTAAAAATGGTGTTAAATACGATGAAAAAAAAAAACCCAAATCAAAATCCTGGGAATCAATAGTTGCTGCATTTCCAAAAGTTTTTGAAGTATTTTTGTGACTCTCTTCCTCATAAGTTAAGGACAGTAGCCAGTATTTGTTGCTTTTAGGTAATGATTTTTCACAGATAAAATTATAAATTATAGCCTGCAATATTTTGCAGATGCTATGCCATAATACTATCTTGCTAATACATCTGTGTTTAAAACATTAGAAGTTCCATTGCAAAGAATGAAAAATGAAAGCTCCCAGAAACAATACCTTATCCAGCACAGCAATCCACAATACTGTGTTTTCATTAGCCCCACGTTGCCATTTAACTGTTACAACTAATGTCTCATTTACAAGAATATACTTCAGGCAGGTTAGCTTAATGAACATCTCATCTCTTCACTGCAGCATCATGAACTTGCAATAGAGGACTTACATTTCTTGGCATGATTGACAACATCTTTGTTTGTAGGTGTCTATCAAGCATAACTTTAGTTGCTTTACAAATGTACAGTAGTGAGTTGTATCCTTGCATTCGCCTTCTGAAAAATATATTTAAACATTACAAGGCTTTATAATGAGCAAAAGAGAAACAGCAGCGCTTGCCATAGCAATTGTAGAAAACTGATGGGTTCCTGTTAGCTTTGTAATTATTTTAGTGTGCATTTCTGGCAGCAGTGGAGTCAAAGCTAAACAAGGTCACAAGTAAGAAGTGTGATCTCACTGCATTCATTTACTCATTGTCTGTTTCAGAACACAACCCCATCTTGGAGGCATTAACAGCACGCTCAGAGACTTTTGAGTCACAACTGGCACAGTCATGTAGGGAAGTTTGCAAAAAACTTCCTAAATATCCTGTTTCTAAAAGTGCTTTTGAGGCTTTAATATCAAACTGGCCTACTTAGAGAAAAGAAACCCCAGGATTATGAAGTGCTCCTTGGAGAGGATAGTTTTACCTTTGATGTACAATCAAATGCTTGTAGAATCAATAGTGTACAACTGTGAGTCATTTTCTAATATAACTGCTACAAACTATTACTATGCTCATATTTAAATAAACATTTACATACTGCCACAGGATGTGACATTGCAGTGTTGCCAGGTCACTGGTCTCTTCCTCCCTCTGCAGAGCTGTTCAGCCACGGGTTTGTTGCTCTGCCTGTGCACGCAGGACACTCGTCTGGACTGGAACCCAGTCCCACAGCCCACACTGCAGGGCCTCCAGGGGCCTGGCCGCCAGTACACATCACACCCCTCTGAAGAACAGTTCCTTCTGACAGGAGGGCTGTGCAGGGAAAGAAATGGCAGTGAAATGTTTGCTTTTGTGCTAAACCCTTATTCACACAACAATAGAACTGATCAGCCCCTACTCCCCTGCTCATAGCACAGCCAACTAGACCAGGATCCTCAAGATTTTCTGTGGTTTGAATATCTCCAAAGATGGAAACACCACAACTTTCTGGGTAACCTGTTCCATTTTTTCTTATATTTAAGTTGAATTCCCTTTATTTAATTTTGTGCTCACTCATCACACCTTCTCACTCATGAGAAAACATGAGTTTCTTTAAACTAGTTTCTTAACCCTGGAATAGAAAAAGTATTTTATCTTTAAGAAAACTTAACTGACCCTGAAACACTCCATACTGGATGCTGTGTGTTCTTCAGGCATAAGCCCTCCTGGGTGCCTGAATTCATCCAGTGTCCACAACAGGATGACTCTCTTTACCTCCTTTCCTTTGTTTGACACAAAAGCATTTGCCAACTTGTACTGCAGTGACAATCCTGTACCTTCAATTTGATCATCTAAAGAATCTAACTTGTAACTTCTTCCCACTGTTTACCTCTTTCTTTCCTCACAAGAAGAGTTTGGCACTGAAGATCCGTTCTGGAGCTGACATATAAACTCAGGGTGCTGCGGACCTGCAGGGCGGCCAGCACAGCGGCCAGAACACTGACAATTGAGAGAAGAGGGTGAGGGGAGAGAAAAAGAAACAGCCAAGTTAGAAACAACAGAATTATCCTCCTGGACTTACCCAGCTACACAGCCCAGCCATGATTTTTTGCCTCTTGCCTTCTTCAGCCCTGTCACATCTCAGCAGGGATAAGGCCTACATATTTTTGGTTCTCCCTGTGCAATTTTGCCAAGACACTGACTTTCCTGCCTGTTCCTAAAGCTAAATCCATTGTCTTGTCTCATCGTGCCACATCCCTACTGCTACAGAATTCTTTCTGTAGAATTCTTTCTGTAGAATTCTTTCTTGCCCATTATAAACTTGCCTTGCTAAAACCTGTATTGGTCCATTGCAGCAACAGCAATTCTAATTAATTACTTTGCACTTTGAACAGTAAATACAAATCTTATCAAGATGAACACAAGTTTGCTGCATGAAGGAAGAAACAGAAAATGTAGGAAACCAGACTTCTGTGCATTCTGTGAATTGAACAACTTCAATGTGCTGTTGAAGCACATTCATATATCTTTTTTGGGGACTTCACAAGTACAGCTAGGCAAACTGTGTACTAACATGACTGCAATAAAAGCAATAAACTAGCTTGGAAAATGGAATACATTGTAATGGCTTAGCTTATAAAATACACTGAAGCTAATATTCTGGTTTCAGGTCATGTCTTCAACAAAAGAAAGTTGCTCAGAGAGCATAAAATGAAAAAACAAGATTTCGAATTGTCTGGTCTGAAAGGTAATTCCAGCCACAGAGCTCCTGCCTTGTGCAAGAGGAGAGATGTTCAGGCCCAAGAGGACAGATGTTCAGGCCCAAGAGGACAGATGATGAGGCCCAAGAGGACAGACGTTCAGGCACAAGAGGGCAGATGTTCAGGCAGTTCATCAGACGATGGCACTGTCCCACTTCTATAATACAAGGAGGTTGCAGACAAATGCTGCCACTTACCTGTGTGGTGGCCTGTGCTGGCCCCAGGGGACAGGGGTGTCCCAGGCAGGGTTTCCTTGCTGCAGGCCGGTCCCTGGCTGTGCAGGCCCCTGGCAGCAGGGCCAGGATGCTGCCATTGGCCATGGTCTGGTGACAGGACAGCTGTCGGTGCCGAAATCCACTGCCACAGGATGCAGAGCACTCGGACCATGGCCCAGCTACCCACCTACAGGATGCACAGACATATTTACAGCAATTATTGCAGTGCTGCTCCTAGCTGGCAGCAACTGTTTGCAAAGAAAATGCTAAAAAAACCTGTCCTTGCAAGTTTTA
Organism: Hypocryptadius cinnamomeus; assembly: GCA_013400635.1. NCBI lineage: Eukaryota > Metazoa > Chordata > Aves > Passeriformes > Zosteropidae > Hypocryptadius > Hypocryptadius cinnamomeus. The sequence goes on along the minus strand of VYZP01016333.1, from coordinate 5,521 downwards.
GATGTGAGAATGATTAGAATCAGCTTCTTCTTTGCTCGAGCAAGGTCTTAACGTGTTCAACTGATGACAGCACATTTGCTAACAGAGGTTACAATGTTTGTTACCAGAATCTGTTACTAGGTGAGCCCTACAGCCCTACTGCTGGATGTGACATACCAGGAAGAAGGAGAGTGTACTTTTCCATTACTTATAAAATGGATGGTAACAATTTAGTTGGTACTAAAGTGACAGCTGCCATAACTCATCCAAATTTATTACATTGAGATCTCACCAGACAACGACTCAAGCAGAACATGTTATTTATTGATTAGAAGTTGCAAATATTTAGTCAGTCTTGGCAGCTAGGAACAATACTGGGGAGGCAGCAGGTGGTAATACAATCAAGTTGACTTGCTCTTTGCATAAATCCAAGCTAGAAATACAAAATGGACTTTATGTGTACCACAACAGTGATAATAGGAATAAAATTCTATTTTCTTCAGCAATTATTTCATTCTCTTATATTCAAACAGCTTATATTCATTCAAGGAAGATTAATCTTTTACAGTCTGCACCCTTGTCTTTTTCTCTCTTTTAAAGCTGAAGTACTTTTGCAAACATTTGGTGCAGGGCATGCACAGCATAGCACAAGTAGATACTCAAGACCTTGTATTTGCTTAACTCTAGCTCTCCACTGTGACAGAGAGAAGTGACTAAACACATGCAAAACTCTTTGAATAATTAAGGTCCTGTTCCACTGATCATACATCTAAAGCCTTTATAATTCTATGGCTGCTTTCCAAAGAGCTGCCTTGAGATGACAAGATTGTGCAGAAATCAGTAAGTGGGAAAATGGAATGGATATTTTGCTCTTCCCTCCCAGGTCAGCAACCACAGGGGAAGGAGAGAGGCTAAAGGCACCAAGAAACATACACAGGACTATTTTCCAGGCATCTGGGATCCTCTTCCTGTGTAGAAAGCATGGAATATTCCATAAAAGAAAACCAATTAATATTTTAGCATACAAGTATGGCTCAAGGCAGAGTAAATTATGTTAGTATACACACAATTGCCTTCCATTGGTGATTACATAAAGGCAAATTAAAAGCAGAACAAATCTAAGCATATAAAAAGACAATTCAGTTCCCATTCTCTTAAGCTATATGAAAGAACCAGTTTGTTTATGTTGTGAATACTCCAAGGCCAGTGATAATCAGATTATTTAGTCATGCCCTGCAATCCACTGAAAGGCATGACCTTGCTCAGAGGAGCCCCAGGACCTCTTGCACCCTCCTGTCATCTGCTCCGAGTGCTGGAGCTTCAGAGGGAAACCTGCAACTGAAGCTGTGCTTCAAACTATTAGTTTGATTTCAGTATTTTTCTACTGGCAAAATGTTAGCTTTCTCTGGGCTGGCTGGAGTTCAGTATCACAATTTAAGATAATCTTGTTTTTGGCTGCTAATAATGAAATATAAACAACTTCTCCTGATCCATATCTGTGGCTAGGTTTTCTGCATTTAGAACAGAATTTAGAACATACTGGCAAGATGCACTCTCACAATGTCAGCTAAGGTCTTAACACTTCCCTGCCAACATTTCCCAGTGAGGGACAACTCCAAAGTGTGTGTATCCCTCACAGAGTTTTGCTGATGGTGATGGCCAATTCTTTAAAGCGACAAAAACCACTTATTTTGAGGATCCTGTGGCATTTCCATTGAAAACCTGGAGAAACACTCTGTTGAGCTGGAATGCTCAGTGCAGCTCAAATAGCCTAGAGGTATGATTTTGGCCTTTGGAATCAGATGTTGTGATACACCTGTCTGTGATATAAATATTTTCAGCCCTGTGATCCCCAGTTGATCCAGTGAGAAAACTGGCAGGGAAGGACATTCAAGGAGCACTGTGGTGAGGGGCATGAGAGAGAAATGAGGCATTCCTCAGGAAACATCTTGCTGAGAGCTCTGCTGGCATAAAGGAGAGCAGGTGAACACAGAGTTACCCTGGGCACTCTAAACACAACAAGCTTTCACTCTGGGGTGGCACAGATTCCACAAAACTGCACATCCCAGAGTCTCAGAGAGATCTCCAGCTTAGCTTTTGAGGTGTGGTGGGGTAGCAGCAGTTCCTGCTGCAGCAGCATGGACACATGCTCAGCTCTTATTTATTCAGCTGAATCAAGCATTTCCCTACTTGCTTGTCACCCATTTCCACATCTCTCATGCTTTAAGCTTCATGGTGAAGTAAACCCCACATTCCACACTCAGAGCATAAGCACAGAAACAATTTCAGCAGGTGGTGAGTGCATTTTCATACACAAAGAGCTCGTGGAAATGGAGCAGAAGGGAGTTTACCTGGGAGGGCAGTCCTCTCTGTTGCAGGGCTGGTAAACAATCCCTGGTTTTTGCAGTTCTCTGCATTGGGACTCATTTACTTTCTGTTTCTTTGTGTTCATACACTGCAGGCTCCTGGAGCGGGTTCCTGAATGCCCACAGGTGGCAGAGCAAGGACTCCACTCAGCATATTCCCAGGTGTAACCTAAGAAATACAATTGGAAGCAGTGTGAGAGAGGCACTGTACACTGGAACTGTGTCACACTTTGATTGATTTGGCAGCACGCTCTGTAGGCTGGATAGACACCACATCCTCTGTAGAAAAGCAAATATTTCAGCACTGTGAAAAGGGACTATGGGCCAAAGTAGAATTTAGTTCTGCTCAGCTTCCCCTGAAGTCCAGCCCTTACCTACAATCATGAAGCCCTCTAGAAGGTAAACGAGATCAGCACATGAAGGGCAGAACCTGGCTCACAGTAGGAACTGATGAGCTTCCTTTAAAACTTTCATAACATTTTTATACAATGAGCATTAAAAAAAGGAAATTGTAAATCAGACTCTCTAGGTTTCCTGCTGTTCTACAGCAAGTTTGTCCTGAACAAAACTCATCTTACTCCAGACACCTCACATAATTTTAGGATTTAAGAAAATCCTGTACTAAACTACAGAGAAGTATTTAATGTAAAAATAATTTGCCACTGAGGCATCTGGCAAGATGAAAAAGGAATTTGTTCTAAAGAGCATTTTATATTAAAAACCGATCACCTCTAACAATTACTACCTTTATATTTAGTCAAAATTCCACACTTACCCCTTCCTCCACAATTTTTTTTGACACTTGGTAAAAGATGAAGTACTATGCAATGTTGACAGATTTTTATGTGATCACAGAAGGAGTCAGGTTTTTCTATAATAACCAAGAATAATTGATAGCTACCAGCTGTGTCCACAGACTCACTCTTGCAGCACATAATGAATTCTTTAACTTATTGTTTTTCAATGTTTCCTTATTACTTCTGGATTTCTTAAAAAAATACAAAAGGGCCTTTTTCAAAGTAGAAATAGTTAAATTTACTGACTGCAGCTATGATGGAGAGACTGTATTGTTTGTTTAACTAGGATGACACTGCTCAGAAGTGCCCTCAAAATGCCTACTGTGCAAAAACCACCAAGGGGGTTTTACAGCCTCACAAATGCATGGGTATGGCAGTGATGAAACATTTACTTAAGTGTCAATCACAGTTAATGCTCAGAACTAGAAAATGGAATCACCCCAAAATACTGCCCAACCTGACTGGAGAGGGCAACCAAAAGGCAGTCCAGGTGAAGACACTGCAGGTGGACAGTACAATAACTGGCAGTAATTCTAACAGCAATGAGATCTAGATTAGGATCTAGGGCAGGACCTAGTTTTTTAAAAATTCTATTAGGGTGTTTTCTGATTTACATTTTATTTTTTAAAGTAAATGTTTTGATCATAGATGTATCTCAGTAAGATTCCTTTGCAAATGTAACTTCCTTCATAACCTCAGGCCATCCAGAGCCCTCCTCACCCATGAACAATCACTGAGAACATCCTCATACAAAGCCCAGGACATCTGAACATACTGCTTGAGGCCATGGCAGATCAGTCATAAGCCAAATCAAACTGATATGTGAAGAGATGAAACATATAGAAAAGCTTACAGTAGATTATGCTAGGGAACCTTACAAGACATTCTTGAGAATTTCAGATGGGAATCTGTGAGCGTGCAGTGTGCTCTAGTACACTGATGTGATTAAGGGTGTCTGCAGTAAAATCACTACCATATTAATTGTGATGATCCTAGAATATGACAATTACATTAAAATTATTTTTATTATAATGAAGATATTTCCAAAGATGCCCTCAAAGTGAGTTTTGTTTCAGTTTGGTGGGCTACCATAGAGAAGTTTGTTGAAGGGGAAGTTGATAAAACCTGTATGATTTAAAACTGTTTAAGCAAAGACACATTCTCTCATCTTCTCAGATACACAGACAAGCAGAAAGAACCACCACAGGATATTTGGATACACATTAATTACCATATCCAACTCTGAGTATGGGCATTGTCTACTGGCTTAAATGAGACCCTTCCCATATGTGAAGTATTGCTGAATTACTTTCAACAGAGAAAAGAAGGTTAGTTATCAAGAAAGTCTTTACAGAGCAGAAGGAGATATTTTAAAATTCAAGAATTTGTCATATAATTTTCAACAAACCTTCCTTCTTGACATTTACCCAAACTGACATTAGTTTTGCACTAGCTGAAGTCCGACATTGGAATTGTCCAGCAAATTGACCAGAGTTGGTGTTCACCTCTAGGATACGACCCCCAACCAGGGTTCTGTATTCCAAGGTCTGAATTTCCTCAACTGGGCTGTCTCCAAAGAGCCACTGGACTGTATTCCTGTGACTGGGCAGCACTGGGCAACCTAAAAATCAACAGCATTTTAGCAGGTTTTTCTCAGCACATTGAAACATTTGTGAACAAGTATGTACAAGCGTGTGATTCTACATAAAGGACATTACCATTCTAAATAAAAACAAGAATATGCACAAATCCACTGCAGTCCAAGCTAGGGCCCAAAATCCTGACTGGCCCTTCAGTGATATGAGCTCTGTAAGCTCATCTGTACTTACCACACTTCTCCATCATTTCCCTTTCAGTAAGTTCCTATAAACTTAACTTCTATAGGAACAAAGTGGAAAGGGGGAGCAATGATTTAAATGGAACAAAGATGTAATCCCAGACTCTACAATATACAAATAGGTCTGCAATTAAAGACCTTCTATCTGTTTGGGAAAGGAGTAATAAGTGCATTAAATGAAATTGCTGCATTTTCACTCCACAGGGCACAGGCAGGGATGGAAACAAAGGCATTCATTTAGACAGGAAAAAAACCACAAACAGAGCTCAGCTGAATCCTTTCCATTTATTCAAGTGAAGCTCAAACAGTAATTGCATGGCTTTAGGGTCAGGGTGATTCACCTCACAATGTTTCAAGGAAAGGTATTTTTTGAAAGGCTGAATAAAAAAATATAATCTTAATCTAAGGCCTCCTCACTGGTAATTGAGAGCTGAGCTAGAGTTAAGAAATCCAGGTGGTCACCAAACCTGGATTCTTGGGAATTGCAAGAGTCCACTTTTTTTCCATGAGGCCCCCTTTTTAAAAATAAAATAAATAAATAA
>VYZP01016330.1:13974-24975 GCA_013400635.1 Hypocryptadius cinnamomeus | reverse complement strand
TTTGTTGGATTATAAATTCTTCTATGACTGCAAGTGTTGAAAATGCTCAATGTGGGCTTAATTCCACCTCTAGTCAAGTCAAGTCCCAGTTGTGTTCAAAGGGAGAAGAGTGAAACTGATGCTGAGAGCATTTGAAAGGCCTATACTTTGTATTTATTTGTTTTTGTGAAGTTCATCTTACACAAAGTAAAAGAAGGAAGACATAAGTAATACCCGATCTCACTGATGTGAAGTCCACACATAGCAAGAAGTCCATGGATCAGAAGTAGGCAGGGAATTCTCAGGGGCTCTTGCTTGGGGTACTTCTGAGCTTATGTGTTTGTGTGTATGTTTGTGAGGGGAAGGAAGCCAAACCACTGGGATGCAGCCAAGATGTAGGGGTTGACTACTCCTCCATGTGCACTGAGAGATGCAGCAGTAGTGCCTCCTTGCTTTTGCAAAATATGGAATTAGCCATTTTGGAGACTCCTAATAACATATGCAAAGCTCACAATATGATCAATAATTAGGTGTGCAACAGGAAGAACAAACCCCTAAAATTTAACAAGAACACTCTCCAATTAAAAGAGTCAAAAACAGCTAAGTGTGAATATTTCTCTGAGCTTGCTTTGTTGATGCTGTAGGATTTATTTGTAGTTGTACAATTCTGCTTGCTAAAATTCTCTTGGCAACTACAGACTTCCTTACTTCTGATCTCATCACACACAGATGGCTCAGGCTTGTAAAATATTATTAGGGGACGTGTTGGAGTGGCCTGAACATGGGTCACTCCAGCAGCGTAATCTGACTCTCACGATTTCTCTGGATTTGTGTAACCTTGAGTTTTGCCAGGGTTTTCCAACCTGCAAAATGGGACAAGAGTCTACCTCCTAACAAAGTGATGAGAACGTGTGAGTGAATATACGTGCAACCCTATATAAAAGGAAGAGTGTTACTGCTATTTGGGGAGAGTAAGATAGCGTCATGTGGACTTTTATTCTGTTCTCTGAAACAAACACCGACATAGATATAAATAGTGCCTGCAGAAAAGCAAGGGGTGAACTTCTGTATGTTTTTTCAAACATTCTGTAGTTTTTGCATGTAAAGTCTGCTTAGAAGAGTTTTGAATAGTTTAATAATTAAACCAAAAATCTTTCGTTCTAAAAGTATTAACATTTACCAGAGTGGATTTATTTTTCCAGTGGTGTCATAAATTCACAGTATTTACCCACCAGTTCTGGTTTTCATAAAAAGACTGTGGTTTTTATTTTGATCCCTGGTTAATTTATTGCTGCAGCACATCATTTTGCTTTTCTTTTGGAGGTTCTGAGGAAAAGTAATTCTTTACAGACACTGTTCAGATGGTATTTTTCAATTAAAAACACTTAAAGCAGAAAGGAACGATTGTCTGGTGGGGGACTGAAGATCAGAGTTCAATGCTTGGCTCTGCAATAGACTCCCTGGGGACATTTACAAAGGCACAAATGGCAGGTTGGCACATCACTCTCATACTTGCTTTAGTGGGAGTTAGTTGCCTCTGAAAACCTCTATTTCCTTTCCCTGGATTATCCCAATAAAATCATCCAATTTTTTCCTGTGTCTTGGTCTGCAACCACAACAGTGGAAATTCTAACATTTTGTTCCCCTCACCTCTCTCCTGACTTGTCTTTTTAACTAAAAGCTTCCTGAGGCAGCACTGCTTTTACAGCATGTAAAATACCCAGCAGCAGTGGATGGGGCACTGATGTCATCTGGGACTCCCCAGTTCCTGTTAGAATGTACACATGCAAATAACATCCATACTAATTGGGAATCTGGAGTTAGCATGCTTATCAGATCAGGTCCAGGTTATCATGCTGTCCAGGAGCAGTGCTGCTCAGGTAAAAAGCACCACATTATCAGCCCAAGTGAATGGCATCGACAGAACTGGGGCTGGACAGGCTGGGTGAATGTCTCCCAGTGGCACCAAGACGAGCCATCATTGAAAAGGGGAATTATTAACCCTTTTCATCTTAGTCCTTGGTTTTTTGGTAACTTCTGTTCCATTTAAGTTGACACTCTTTGACCAAAATGTTACATTTTACTGGAACAAAATGCAAAGCCTTAACAAATGTCTACGAGGCCTTGCAGAAAGCAAATCATGAACCTGAGTATGTATTTGCACCACAAGAGTACAAGTACCCAGCCACTGTGGTAACAAAATCAGGTTTGTCTTATATATCTTGCAAGACAGGATTAGGCACAACAATTTTTGTTTTCAAACCACAAATGTAAAATTCCCAAAAATGTAACATGTGGAACTACTTAAAATAATGAATGGCAATATACTGAATAAATGTGCATGACCAGTAAATTCAAGAAAATATTGATCTGTATGTGTTTACTCAAAAAGAGGAGTGCCCTACAGAATTATTCTACTAAAACTATTATTTTTTTCCTACTCTACTGAACTTAAATGCATTGTGACCATGAGTTAAAATTTAAAAAAAAAAAAAAATCATAGTCCATGTGCACTCATTAATTATCTCCTGTCGTACCAGAAATTACCATGTTTGCCAAATGAGATGAGCTAGTGCTCATTATATTCCAGAACATCACCACTGAGCAATGACGTCTTTCAGATACCCACCAGTAGTTAAACCAGGCTTTTTATTTTCGACCTATTGCATAAGTTATTCTCTAAGCCATTCATCTTTCTCAACAATTTCTTTCTGGCTATAACCAAGATCCTAAGTTTTTGTGAACAATTTTTTCCCTGAAATTAACACAGCAAAAGACAGCAGCGTTACAGTAGGAATTACTTTTTATGCAATATATTCATGAGCATAAGGCATATCTTTGTGTTCTAGGCACATCCTCCATTTCTTTCTGCATCATATTGTATCATCTATGCAATCAGCCCAGTATGCAATGCAAGACAGAATTCCTACAGTAGATGTAAATAATTTAAACAAGTTTGTAACTCCTCAGGGAGATTTACTCACAGATCACCTGTTCACAGAGTTTAAATGGATGTCAGAAGAGCTCCAGGATTATCACAGACCAACGATGGGAAGGGTTACAACAAGGTATCAGTATTCTTACAGCGTAGAACTGAAAGTGGCTTTGATTTTGGATACATTAACAAACTTCAAAAGGATTGGTCTAAATCTGCCAGTGGAGGAATGCAGTTTGATTGCATCATGTACTGGGATGCTGCTGCAGTCGGATCCAGAAAGAATGACGCATCACTGTCTGACATAGCTCTGATAATAGATAAGTAAACTGTAGGATTGCCAAATGAAGAGGTCAAAAAAAATCCCAACAAAAACAAAAGAGCTGATAAAGCAAATTACACCAACAGAATTTGCAGTGCAACATGAACAAAAGAAACCCAAACAAACCCCATTCCTATTACTGATGGGATGCCCCTGTGTCCCACATGGCATCACTGCAAATGGATTCTACAGAGAGTGAGAACAACACAATCCACAGTTCTGCAGTAACAGCAGCCCACGCAGAATATCTCCACTTGCCAGCTGAGAAACCTTGACCTACTGGCCATGTGCCTCCATTTCTATCCCCCTGATCCACTAAATCAGTCATGCCTTAAGGTAGATCGCAGTCATGGGTGACAAAACCCAAACCTTTTCTGTTTGCAACAATCCTTTTATTTTCCTCCCAAAGGCAAAGCATGCTAAGGACATTCTTTATATGTCCAGAGGCCAACAGCCTGTCACTCTCTTTACACAATGCACCACATGTACCTAGGACATAGAAAGGATTATTTAAAACTCTAAAGGAGACATTTATACCCAGTACACTTCCAAAATAAGCATGGCAAGTTGCTGAAATAACTTATTTAAAACTTTTTCTCAAGTACAGAGTGATAGAATTGGAGTAAAATCATCTAGAAGGGGTTGGAAACATTTTCTCATGAAGTCTTAAACATCACTTCAAGTGACATTAACTTGAGCTACACGTCCCATCGGCGAGCAAGTGTCAGCAAAGTAAATGCATTAGTTAAAGCTTAATAGTAGTTTGGTGTTCAATATCCTGAAATATTTAATATGTTTTTTTCCCAAAGTAAACTGTTATTCAGTTTTAATGAAGACATTAACCTGCTTGATTTGTAAGCTCCTGTGGGAAGTCAGTCTAAAACACTGTCACAAGAGGTAGGCAGATGTAACAAGAGCTGTGACAGGAAATCAAGCATATTTTAAATGTTAAAAAAGCCGCCAGACAATAAGTCTCAATATGCTCTTGTTTTCTTTTAGTTTTGTTTATTTTTTGGTAATATGATTTCTGCCCTTTAAAAGATGCCAATTAAGGCTGGCTGTAACGTAGTCTGAAGGTAACTGCGGGTACTGAAATCTACGTGAGTCCTCACCAACTATGTTGTAAACAAGAAGTGGTAGGATACAGACTGAAAAAAAAAAGGTTTGGGTCAGATTCTGAACTTCAAGACACTTGCAGTCTCCAGCATTGTAGGATGACAGCTTTAAACTGGAATCCACTGTAACACTTTTAGTTACAGTTTGAATTTTCCAGACTGACTTTGAATACAGTCTACACTTCATGGGAACAGCCGGTCTTGTGAGTTTTCAGCTTGAAATGATAGTGATATAACAAGATGAGCAAAAATGGTGAGACCCCAAGCAATTAAGGTGGGTGTGTACTCTTCCTGAAATGCATATTGGTGGTTTGACAAGGGAGACAAGCTGGCTGCTTTGTTTCACAGTAGCTGTGTTTAGTTCATGCTGTCAAGTGTGGATTCTGACACTTAACAGAATTAATATTGCTATTTCTATTGATATAATTAGCACTTCTATAAATAATAGCTAAGGCTGCCATAGCTAAGTATATTACTGCAATCAGCACCATCAGGGCCTTCTTCATTACACACCCTCCTGGAAATGCAAGCTGATTGATCTCAACAAGAAGACAGCCACTGAGCAATGCTGTTGATTCTAGCGGCCCAGCGAGGAGCAGCTCCCACCACGTAGAAGTCTCTCCTAAACAACTAGTTTGTATGTGTGAGACTAACATTTCTCACCAGTCTTGCACCTGCCAACGTTTGAATGCTATAAATAGGGACTCTTCTTTTCAGCCACACGATAAAAAAGCCCTCACATTGAGTTCAGTGGGTGTTATTCATACACTACAATGGGGGAGAAGTCCTACAAATTGTTTTGGAGACAATCTGGAACCCACATTGAAACTCCACCTAAACAGCACAAAGATTTTATTTATTTACTTTACAGTTATGAAACAGAAAACTGCTTAACAAAACAGATATTGCTGCTTTTAACAGAAGAACAGCAGCACCTGCCATTTCAATCCCTAATTTCATTCTGGTACATTTAAAAATAGAGAAGAATGACAGTTTTTCTAGAGGCCCAAACTTCAGGCACTTCCAACATGTTTCCCAGAACTTTGCCCTGTTTTTGCTGCACCTAAAAGCTGTAACTTCTACACGAGTTTTGACAGTGTTTAATATCTACCTTGAGGTACTTATGCTCAATGACTGCAACTTACAACCAGCACCGCTGGGAGAGGGAAGTGTATAGAACCAGTGGTGGTGGAAATAAAGCCTCAGGGTCTCAAAAGATTCATACAAAAATACAAGCAGTTAAAAATTATCACCGGTTTTGGAAACAGTGGGTATTTTCTGCTTTCTTCATCTTCCATAAAGTGATGTGGGTAAACACTGCACAAAGCTATTCTGAAGGCCAATATTTACAGTGTCTGGAAATAGAAAGTGTTATATATAAGAAAAGCAGCCTAGATGTCTGACTGGAGTTTGCGACAAAAATGCTTTAAAACTTCCACTTTCTTAAGCTTTAGTCAAACAGATATGCTAAAAGTCATATGGGAAGTTAGGCAATTCATGTGCACAATTACTATTGGGTGGGAGACACACATTGATGAATCCTAGAAGTTCTTCCAGAAACAGTACTTGCTAGCTGCAGTACTTGAAAACTTAAAATGGTAAAGAGGAGACTACAATTCCAAAGAATCTTTGAACTATACCACTAATACAGCTCACTTTGTATGAGGCCAAAGCACTCAGAGAGCACTATGTCTTTCAGCAGTATCAATGCCAAAATCATTCCTGTATAATTCCACTGATGTCACTTCAGTTATTTCAAAGAGGAAATTCATGTCTAAGCCGCCTTCTGTTTTCTGATGTAAACCCAGAATAACTACACCAAAGTTTATAAAACTACTGACACTGGCATTTATTGTCAAACCAAACAGCCAATGGAAAAATTGGCACCTACCATCTGAAATTATTACTTTAGATATTATTTATAACCCTGATGGCTGCATTTTGGAATTCTCCACGTATATACCTTTGCAAATATTCATGATGACAAGCACATGGTATTATTCTTGTTGCACAGATAGGAAACCAAGAGTGAGCAATTTTTCCCTAAAGTCAAATATGCTATTCATGGCAGAGAACTTCATGAGGCCCAAGTCTTAAGCCAGGAACCAGACCAGTAAACAAGTACTCAGTCTTCAATATGCTTTCAAGAAAATATAAGAAGCAATAACTGGCTTGGACCCTATATTGGATTTAAAAAATAAGGAATGATGAAGGAATAATTATTTTTTTGAATAAGCTAAAAGAAGAGTCAAAATGAGAACTGTCTCTTACAAGGAAACTTGATAACAAAATATCTTATTCTGGTATTCCTTGAGGCATCTTTCATTAATATCTGATCAAATAAGAGTATAATCTGAGATCCATTTATATCAGTAAGCACAAAATTATCTACACACCAAAATCTTTTTATTTCCTGCTCACCCTATTCAGGCCACAAACATGGGACTTCCCAAAGCAACACAGACCTTCCAAAATCACCTCTGGTTATGAAAACTAGTCAATGGCAACTATTTGCTTCTGTTTCAGATATGCTCAATGATTGTTCTCAGTGAATATACTGCTAATTAAAATTAAAGAACTGAATTTTGACTTGCTTAGGTTGCTCTGATACCCAAGATCAAGGGTCAGCACGCCTGTGTAAGGGTGAACAAGCAAAGTTTACTAATAGCTGCCAATTTGAGACACTGTATTTTTTTGTTGTTGTTTTTTATCAATAATGTAATAATTTGTGCACACTCTCTGCAATACCTCTTCAGAGAGCCTAAACTGCTGGTAAGATTTCTTGGGCAATTACAGATAAATTCTGCTTACTTAACATTAATTTGGTACTTTGAGCAAATTAAAAATAATTATTTTTCCCCATAGCATCTTCTACATTAATATCTGCAGTCACTCTGGAATCTTAATGAGCTAAACTCGGTAAATTCTGTCCATTCTTGGCTAGAGGACTGCCTTCTCCTTCATGATACACATGCAATCATTTGGGAACAGTTTGCAAATCTAAAATTCCACCTCGCTTGAAGGGATTTACAGCCTCACATGACAAACTATACTGAACAATACTGAGGCCCTGTGAAAAATAAACAGAAAGAACACACTTATTTTCTAATACCAAGATGGAAATAGTAAGTCTTGAGGGCCGCCTGGAATTTGACCAAGGTTACCCAGCAAGGATCAAATCCTATTTGTCTTAGGCAGGCAGCCCTGCCGAAATCAAATAAGCCTACAGCACAGATCAGTATACTAAGGCTATGGTTTAACCTCTGAGGCATGCTATAAATCCTGTGCCACAAAATAGGTGCTATGGATTAATTTCTAATCCCAAATTATAACTCATCATTGAAGAGCTGAAAACCCAATTCCCCTCACAGATTTACATAACAAGAACAGAACCATGCTGAGATTTAAGACTTTACTTACAAAATTTCTAACAAAATATTTTCCAGGATACTCAGTTCATTCAGTGACAAATAAATCACACTGAAGTAACAAACCACACACTATGACACACCACCTTTTTTGTTTTTTAAATCTGCCTGCATATCTAGTCATTAATTTACCCAATAAATTAATTCCACAAGTGGCTCTCCGAGTCATCAGTTTGAATTATCAAGTTTCTGCTGTATTTCCAAAACAATGCCAGGCATGCATGTGCGTAGGAGGGATGGGACAATGAAGCCAATAGGTGCAGCTGTGGCCTGGGAGGCACAAGGTCTGTTCAAACTCTGTCACTGACTGCTTTTTGACATTGGGAAGTCATTTCAGTGCTGTTTAATTCAAAGTCATTCTAGCATATAATATTTTAGCAACGAAGTCACTCCTTGAACATTTGGAAGGCAGAAACAAGCCTTTATGAACTTTATGAAATCTTATTTTCCCTTTAAAAATCAGCAACATCGGGGGAAAGTGATGTGTGCAGCCAGTCTGTTTGGATTTCTGGCCTTTGTATCTACCCCCCGCGTAAAACAGAAAAAAAAAATCGACCTTCACAATGCATCTTTATGCAAGTACAGGTGAAAGACCACCTGTAAATTCAGATCATCGAATGGGCTAGCTGGCGTCTCATACATCTGGTAGTGCTGCTGCACAGGATCTGAACAGCTCTTCACATTAATATGAATGCTGGCAACCCTGATTTTAAACCAGAGGGCTTAGGTTCCATTCCTAATGTTACATCATAGTGAGACCAAACATTAAATCCTCAGCCAGAAGGATTTTTCTTGTATTTTACTTCTGTGCTACCACAACAAACAGGATACAGTTTAAGACTCATAAACCATTTCATTTTGGAAGACACAAGGCATTCATATCTTTAACAATTGACTAGTCACAGATTCCACATGCTATCAGAAAGTTTTCTTCTCCTAGAAATGAGGATTTTTTAAAAACACCTACAGATTAAATGATGAGATTTAAAATAATGCTAAAATTTTCTGTAATGTTCTTCCTGCATTACAAATGGACTATTAAATCAGTGAAGTGCCAATCAAATGCTTTTGTACTTTGAAAGAAAGGTTTAAATAACAAAAGCAGTTTTTCAGGCCTCTCTCTCCCTCGGTAGTCAGTGTCACCTATGCACTAATTACAACATATTTACTCGCTTTTCTAGTAAGATCACGATTGAATAGATTTTTTTAAGAACATGATTTTTAAGAAAAGTTGCAATCAGAGCCTCGTGGATTCTGCCTCTTATTAATCCAGCTTGTCTAAGAAAAATATCATGTTGTGCAGTAAACTTCAAGATATATGACAGGATTGAATAATAACAGCTCTGGATTCAGTTTTCAGCTTTAAAAATCAACTCGCTGCATGACCTCGGGTGAACCATTAATTAACTAGGGCCAAATCCTCTGTGGACTAAACACAATGGAACTAGCCAGTTTGTACAAGCCAAAGATCTGGCCCCAAGTTTCCAGAAGTTTTGAATCAGGCTGGCCAAACACTGGAATTTTTGTGCTGTGAAAAAATATGTTGTTCTGTTTCAGAGTAAGAAGTAAAGCTCTCATGTCCTTTGTGGAATAAAAATTCCAAGCAATTCCTTTTAAAGGGGGGAAACGGGGAAAAAATGGAAAAAATAAGGGGAAAAAAGGTGGAAGTCTCTAAAGGGAAGATTTTATTAACTGTGCTTTCTCCCTGTAAGCAGAAAGTAGAATTGACAGGAGTCTGCAAGGCAGGTAGCCATGAAACCATCACTTTAATTTTCCGGTCAGAATAATGTAACTTTTTTTTTCCCAGTAAAACTGGAACTTTCTTGCAGAAAACTGCAACTTCACAAATACCACATTTTCCACTGGGGAGGGAAGGATCCTCCCAGTCAGCTCTAATACTGTGTCCTCACTGCATCCTCTGAACAGCTGAAAGAGCTCTTGCCTCTGAGGGGTTTTTGTGTGCATAAGAGAAGGATACAGTACTTTCCTACCACAGATTTATTTTTGTCTTGAGTTACCCTTTCTTTGCAAAGCACCCCGAGACTCACAGATGCAAAATGGTTCTGCATTTCTACAACCTCAGCCCCGTAAATTCCAAAAACATCATCTCTCTATGAGAGCACTTCCCAGGCATTCAGAAAGACCCAGTAAGGCGCCCGGATTTCAGGACTGTGATCCAGTAGCTGTAGACAATAACAGCTTTTATGGAGATACTTTTTGCTCCTAAAATAATTACTCCGCTCGGAGAGCGGAGCTTCAGGCTCTGCACGTTAATTTGCTTTACTCGACAGTGAGTCTTACTTTCTCACCATTTCCCACTTGCCACTCAGCACAGAGGGCTCCAAGGCTGACAGGAGGGCTTTTAACCTGAGAAGCACCGACTTGCTCGGCTACGAAAGGAGGCGAAGTCTGGGAACACGACGGGCAGTGCGGCAGCCCGCTTCCTCCTCAACCTGCAAATCCATTTTTCTTTCCTGCGCTCCCACTGCCAAACGCCGAGCCCCCTCGCTGCTGACAGGGACAGGGAAAGCCGGGCACAGGACGCTGTCCCCTCGGCACAGGCAGCTGCCCGGCGCCGGGAGGAAGGACAAGGGAGCGATGGCTCTGGCAGCGCTGTGGGACGCGCGGTGCGCTCGGGGGGGACCGCGCTGCCAGAGCCTCCGCGGGGAACACGGGCAACAGCTGATTCGCTCCGTGAGCCCTCGGGTAGGGCATCAAAAACGAACCAAACTCCCAAAAACCCCAAGCAGCTGAGCTCTGCGGTGCGGGAGGGCAATGCATCCCTCCCCAGCCCGCATCCCGGGGGGCATCCCGGGCAGCAGCACTGCCTTTCTCCCGGGGGATAACCCCGACCTGCCCTCTCAGAACCATGGATTACAGGCTGGGCAAGGTTGGAAGGGGCCACACTGGGTCATCCGGCCCAACCTCTCTGCTCGAGCGGGGTCATCCCGGAGCACACTGTACGGGATTGTGTCCAGATGGTCCTTGGGCATCTCTTCCTTCCCCGACCCTCGCTCACAAACGAGCGCCGCCAACTTTTCCCAGCGGCGCGGCTGGAGAAGGAGGAGGAGGAGGAGCAGCGCGCGGGGGGAGGACAAGCGGGGGGAATGTCGCTGCCAAGTCTCCCTCTCCGGCCGCGCGCACCCTCAGGGGAGTGGCACCGCCGGCTCCCAAACTTTTTCGGGACGGCGAAAAAACTCTAGGAGGAGGCGGGTGCGAGCC
>VYZP01016330.1:0-13788 GCA_013400635.1 Hypocryptadius cinnamomeus | reverse complement strand
GCGGCCGGGGTGTCCCCGGGGCGGGAGGGAGGGACACAGGATCGTTTCCTTCCTCGCACGCAGGAGGCGCGGCAGCGCGCCCGCCCCGCAGCCTTTGTGAGGCGCTCACCCCTGGAAGTGAAGGGAAGGCATTTTCCCAGGAGCGCTTCTCTCGTGCCTGCTCTGGCCCAGGGATCCCTCGCCTGGGCGCTCTGGGGCTTCTGTCCGTAGGGGTGGGTGGGGCAGAGAGCCCCTCAGGCAGAGCCGACAGGTGTTTTGGCAGCGAAGGCGGCCTTTGTAGGTGCTGGGCTTGCAGCCAGGTCCGGAGCGAGGAGCACCAGGAGCCTTCTCTGGGCCCCTAGAGCGCTGGTGCCTCCAGGAGGGCCCGGAGGGCAGTGGGCTGTGTCAGTCTCCCTCCTTTCCCATTAAAGGGAAGGCCCAGGCCTTCCTTTGTTGTTACAACATTACTGTATTTATAGAGTTTTTAACTGCTCTCAACATCTCTTGGGTGTTTTTCGGGTGTTGCTGGTGTTTGTGATTGTAGTCCTTGATGCTTGCACTGTTTTTTCAGAGCTCTGCCCATCTCTACCTTCCCCTTTCTGCATGCTTCCTTCTCATGTCCGATCAAATTAAACTCATACTTTATCTAGACTATTTGCTTACTATCCTTCCTTCCTGTGCACTAGGTTACTTGACATTTGGTGGTTATCATTCCTCTGAAGAACTCTGAGCTTCCTACTTGCCTTTTTTTCCTGCCATACTATTCCTGTGTGATCAAGCATAACACTTCTCCAATTCCCTCATCCTAGTGATTGGTTATGTTTGTCGTTCTGTTAGCGTGGACCACCCAATGTGAAGTTACCACCCTTACCCAAGTTTCTTCCCACGTTCCCATCACAATTGCTTATATGTGTCTCTTGGAGCCATGCGGGGAAGCGCTCCCATTCCAGCTGGTTTCTCCATCTTCCATGCCAAAGTTTGTCACTGGTGTTCCAGGAAGCGTCCCTTGTTGTGGTCCTTCCTGCACAGCCACGTGTCCCATTGCCATGAGCTTGGGTGGTTCCACTCCCTGTTTGGAGAAAACTCCTCTGTCCCATGAGTTGGGCTTTGTGGGACATCCTTGTCAGGACAGGGCCTAGCTTCTTACATCATTCTCAGGGGCTTCTCTTGAAGCAGCCCTCACTCCCTTCACACATTTAATTTCAGAACTGCTGTATAAAGAACAAGGCCATCTCTCTTCCTCCCCCATTACCTCCCTGAATAAGACATTACCCTTATATTTTTATTCCACTTGCATGGGTTACATCTCATCTGGTACTAGAAGAAGGTAAAGACCGCCATCAGACTCAGATCAGTATTGTAGTGAAGCACTAGAATTTTAACCACGGGCATATTCTGACTGCATAGCTGCTTCAACAGAAGCATATGCTGAGGTTCTGTGCTGAATCAAAGCTTTAATTTCCTTCTCATTTCTTGTGGCCTGTTCTGCATTTTTAAGATGAGACAGAGTGTGAAATAAAATACTCAGAAAAATAATTTCTCTAGGGCATATTCTGTTTGATAATGTCATACCTGGAACTTCATCTGGGCTGTCAAAACAGTGTCGCATGACAGTAAAACTGAGCACACTTCATATACATAAATCTTTCACAGTCTGTAGCTAAGTATCAAGAATGAGCTGAAGGCTCCTGTAGCTGAGCTATTCCACCGAGTGAGAAATGATGTGACCATTAGGGAGCAGATACCTCCCGGCTAGTAACTCCAGGTAACACCGTGTGCAGGTGGCAATTAATTAATACATGGATGTGCATTTATGAGGCATGCCGTGGAGGGACAGGGCACTGATTTCAAAGAGATGCAGAAGAAGAGGTTCTTCTCCTTGAACACTGTTTATTGTACCCCATGGCTCGTAAGGCCATTTCTGGTGGGAATTGCAGTTGTATCAGCGATGCCCAGCAAGTTAGCGGTGATTTCCTCACACAAGAGGGAACAACATTTCCAGTGGTGATGTGGGTCTGCTTCTTTTGAAGCAGATGTCATCATTAACAATTGTAGGATAGTGAGCATGCTTTTAAAATTCATGGTTAAAAATCATGCTGAAATATGTTACAAACCTCTCAGAAGCTGCGATGAGAACCAATTGTGTTACTTTCAGGAACTGATCCAACCAACAATATGGTAGTTAATAGAATTGCTTAGCATGATATAGAAATATAAATCAGCTGTAGAAGAACTTTAGTTAAGAAATTTCCTCTTTGAGGTGGCAAAAAAATGACATAAGAGGTCTGGAGAGGTCAGGCTAAATCACAAGTGAAATAAAAAGCAAAGGACAAGAGGGCAAATCTCATGCTAGGGTATCCAAACACAAGTGTCATCCGAAAACTAAGCCCAGGGAGAAATAGTTCTTCCATATCCAGTGCCAAGGAGGCCTCAGCTGAAATACTGTGTTTGGTTTCATACACTGCATTTAAAAGAGGTTATAAGGATCAGAGACTAAAATCTTTGACGTGGCTATGGTAAGGGTCTTAGAAAACATGGTCTACAAAAGCAGAACAAAGGAACTAGATTTGTTTAGTCTAGAAAAGGGAAGAATGAATGAGGAGAACAGTAAAAGTTCTGGCAGTAAACCTCTGTGGGTTCAGCACTGTAAGTAGTCATTGGAGGCCATATGATCCCTGATAGTGGATGCTTTTAAAATTACAACAGATTGGGATTCAGCTGCCCTCTGGGCAGTTGCCCGAGGCAGCAAAGATCCTGAGTGACATGCTGCTTTGCTGGGACAGGCTGGGAACTGCAACACTGGAAACAGAGCATCTGCAAGAAACAACCCAAACCTGCCCAGGGCTTCCTGCTCCTCCTGAAGACGTGATAGCACCAGTCAGCTCCATGGTAGCATGTCACCTCTCTAAGCACATGTGCCAGCTTCTGCTTAGCTTTGTTGTTGGATTTCATGGCAAATCCAAGATTACAAATACAGTCAGGACAACACTCTGGGAGGCTACCAGGCACTAGGTACCAGATCCTGTAAAGTGCTGTCTACGCTTGTCCCTACAAGACCTTTCAGGTCTGTCCTAGCATTACATTCTTGTGAGCAGGGGTTTGACTAGAAGAGCACCATAACAAAAGGCCACTCTGTAGATCCACATTTTTGTGCTGCCTGAGCTCAAATCACATAGGGAACAATTCCTTCCACACCAATAGAGTTGCAAGCAAATGCCTTTATTGGTGAGGTAAGAGTGGACCCTTGTAAACAGCAACATTAAAATGCATTGAGTTTTTGTGGTAGCTTTATGCATGCGAGTATGAAATTCTTATAGATGTTTACAGAATTCAAGTTTTGGGGATGAATGCCCTACCTTAATTGGCAGGAATGAAGAAATAGTCCCTCATCAGGCAGAGCTCATAATGAAAGCATAAAAAGTCTAATTTATTGCACATTTTCAATATGACTTCATTTTCCAGCATTTTGTGACAATCTGACCTAATATTGCGCTGATTCAGACAATAGAGCTGTTCTATTGTACTTTAATGACTGGAAATGTAATTTGCTTCCTGTTTAATATTTAAGCCAGCAATAATACCAAAAAGGCTTATTGCTCCTAAGAAAAGATGAAAGGGGCATAACTCTTAAGATTTTTTTGTGTTCAAAATTTGACCTACTTTAAAAACACTAGAAACTCATGGGAATGGTCCTCAGAATTAAAAATACCAATATAAGATTGTTGCCTGGGAATTTTAAGATACATCACTTCCAGCTCATAGAAAAGCAGAATTTCCTTCCCGAGGGAAATCCAGATAATTCAAAATTAATTTTTGTCCCAAAATACTGAATTAACAGAGTTTTTCCACAGCAAAATGAAGTTTGAAAAGAAAAAAAAAAATATTCTGAACTTCAGAAATATTTAATTTGTGTTTGATGACTGTCTTGAAATTTTTCAGTCTGGCTTAGCTGAAGAGCCATCTGTGCCTGTTCCAGCTGCCCCTAGTGACTCTCACATGACCAGTGCTCTGTAGTCTTGCTTCATGGTACTCTTTGGAGAGCACAGCTCTGTGGCCATTCCACCATCCCCATACTTTGCCCAGCTTTTCCGTGGGGAGCAAGGAAGACAAGTTTTGGTGTAATATTCAGGGAAGACAACTTGCAAAGGCTGATCTGAAGAGGATAGCAGGAAGGTCCATTGTCTGAACTGCTACAAAAGTGAGGTTTTTGGTGGCTCAGACAGGAATGGAGAGCCATGGAAATAAAGCAGCTCAAATGGAGAACAGCACAACTAAAGCATAACCTTCACATGGGATGCAGTAGTGAATCTGCCCTACTGCTTCCCCCAATAAAGGGTCATTTCCTTTTCATTTGGTATTACTGCACATCCCATTCTACTTTCAGATGATCGTATTTGCTAGCTCTGCCAAGCCTTTCTTTGTCCCCTGTCCCCTTGCTTCTTCCTTCCTTTGGAGACTGCATTCCTCCTTGTTTGGTCTCTTATTAAGGTTGTCTCCATTGCAGGGCTCTGTGAGCTGAGTCCCACACCTATGTGGAGAGGAAACCTGAGACCCAAGGCTTAATGAAATTCCTCAGGGACAGAGCCATTTCTGATAATGAACATATTACAAGTAGTTAGATGTATACTGCTAAGCCACTGTCATACTTTCACTTGACAGATGGGTATGCTGGTCTCTGCATAAATTTACATTGGTAAATATACATTAAAAAAAAAACCCAAACAATGCAAACTATCACAAGTGATTCCACAGAAACATCTGTATTTTGCCAGGCTTGACTGAACTCACTCTTCTAGAAGCACACACAAGAATTACAGGTGTCACTGAAAGGAGGACAGACAGGAAACGAACACTTTCCAATGCTTTGTTTCATTTGGTTTTATAAATAAGAGTGTGGCATCTCTTTTTAAACCACGACATTTTGACAAACAATGCTTTGTGTTACCCTTGGGTGAGAAGAAATGCGAACGGAATAGTTTTGGGCAGAAAAGCAGCTTGGGAAGAAGGACTGCTGTGAACTATTCCCAGATCAGTCATTTACTTGCTCCATATATTTGGATAAGATACTTAGTCCTTATCTATATACCAAGGTTGTACTGCTTCAACTTTAGTTCAGTAAAGCTATACAAACTCTAGTATTAACATGGCTATATTGGCATTCAAGTACTTTTATCAGAATAATGTGCTCATGTCGGGCAAATCTTACCACTGCAACACACCTTTGTACCATTACAACTGCTGGCACAGCAGGGAGAACTGTTATAACGAAAGATAAAAATCTCACCCCTTGCCAAAATACTTCTACCTAATACTGAAGTGTGCACAGCCCACCTTTGCTGCCTCACTTTCTTCCATCTAGAAAAGACTTTTAGACCTTTCATTGCAGGGTTTGTGAGATTTACTTCCTGTCTGCAACAGGGCTTTGCAAAGTCCACGTGAAATGTGCCAAGGCTTGTTTTTAGCTAGTCACGGAGCTTTTTTAAGTCACTAAAAAGTGTTTGCAAGAGGTAGCTGTACCCCAAAACATGCCATAGCAGGGGTGTTCAGCTGGACCTGCTTCCTTTTGCTGTGAAGATTTCACTTGGCATTTGACTCAGACTTTTCTGACAGCTATTTCATGACATATTGACTGTGCGATTGTCCCTGATATTTCATGCATTAATGTGAAATCCCGTCCTTTTTCTCTAGACTTTTGGAGATTGGCTTCTCTCCCCCACCACCATTAGTCTGACAAGCGAAGGTTAAATCAAGAAGGACAAAAATCTTTCATGTTCAAGGCAAAAATACAGTCAGGCCGTTTTCCCTGCTGCCTTTTGCCCAGCAGCTGAGCAGGA
Organism: Hypocryptadius cinnamomeus; assembly: GCA_013400635.1. NCBI lineage: Eukaryota > Metazoa > Chordata > Aves > Passeriformes > Zosteropidae > Hypocryptadius > Hypocryptadius cinnamomeus. The sequence continues at coordinate 7,975 of VYZP01016330.1, read as the reverse complement.
AAAAGCCAAATCAAGAGGCTGCCATCTGTGGGAGGAACGAGGGAGGACAGCAGAGCCTCCAGCCCTGCCAGCACCTGAGGGGAGTTGGGCAATTTTGGGCTAATTGTTGGTGTAAATGACATCAGCATTTGGCCTAGGATCAGTAGCTTCTCTCCGAATAATTTAGTAAGTACAAATATTAAAAATACTTGAAGTTAGACATTAACCAGATGAAATGTTTAGACAGCAGTAGTAAAATGCATTTGATCAAGCTTTATGGACTGAAACTCAAACAGAGTTTTATTTAGCAAAAATAATGGGGATGCTGATGCAATTCCTAGTTAATCAAACAGGAAAAATTCAGAAGAAGCTGTCTTTTGAAATTAAAAATGTAATTTCCAAGACAGCTTTGGACTTGTTCACAAGAGATTTCTTAATCCACAAATACATTCTGATGGCTCTTTTCCCACAGGTATTCTCTCTAAGCACCAAGGCCACTGATATTTTTGCCAGGTTTGCTGTACATTTTGAAGCCATGGAGCAGGATACTCTGCAGCAGGGTTTCTGCTCCATCTTGCCTGCTCAGCCCTGCATTGACTCAGTTGTCTGCTACACTGAATGTGAGAGACTCAGATCCAACATTAGCAGGAAACGTCTGGATTACATAGGCCCCAAAAGATGTCTACACTGAATAGGATACATAGGAATGGGATCCTCTAGACTGTCAGGCTCCATATGTTTTCTAAGTATCTAATTAGAACATAGTTAAATCTACATTATTGGCATAAGCCCTGCCTCATCTGCTTTCTTCCAAGAAGGGTGGTGTTTAGGCAAAGGGCAGGGACACCAGGACAGCCAGCCTGCCTGTTGGATGATAGCCTGGGTGCAGGAGTCCTGGAGGAAGGGTGAGACCTTCAAGAGCCCCACTGGATTTTAAGTGCTGGAGCCTTCCATGAGGCCTGCAATCCCAGTCACCTCCAAGAGCATGGAACTCCAGCCCAAAGCTGCTTGTTGCTGTCTAAGACGTGGGTCACATCTGGCTTGAATTTAGCATTTACTCTTCGTTGGCACTCCAAAGGCTGTTTAATTTACACCCAGGCTGTGTGTGTGTGTGCATGTGTGTATGTATGTATTAAGCAAGAGACAGCTGGTCCTACACAGGCAAGGTTGACTGTTACCCCTGAGGCAAGAGGCTCATGGAAAGCAGTGTGGCCAGTGTTTTATTATTGCCCTCTACTATTCTTTGACCTCCACTTGATATATTTTTCCATAAACCTAGGCAGCAAGCTCTCAGTGGGTGGGAACTATCTGCTTGTTATTGTCTGCTAAATGAGGACCTCACTGTGGAATACAGCTTCTGAACACAGACAAATATTACCAACAGACAATGTGGCCAGCATCTGTCTTAACTGGTCCATCACCACAGGCAAGGTGGGTATCACCTGAGCCAGAGGAAGCCTACAATGGGAGTAAAATGCTGTTCCCTTACAGTTGTGCCAACACCAGTGAAATATGAAAGCCATAATACGCATGAATGGCACACATCTCAAGAAGCAATAGCTAGGCAGCAGCACACAAAGGTGACCTGCAAACCTCTTGAGAAGGACAGTGGGGAAACAACAGCAATTACAGTCAAAAGTAATAGTGTGAGAAAATGCTGCTTCCAGGCATACCAGAGGCACATACTAGGCACTGGTGTTGCCCTTTCAGTTGCATTTGTTGCTAAAAGTGAGTAATGTCAGCACATCAAGGGAGCTTCCAGGAGACTTGTACCTGCATTTCTGACCCTCTAATATTCCTTTGTCTTGCAGAACAAAGGAGATTTTGCCTTGCCTATGGTATCTGATATGTGACAATGCTCACAGGATATCAAAGGAGCAACAGTTAGAGTGGTTGCAATTGCACCATTAGGGATAAATGAAACAAAGCTGTACCAAAATAAAGTTGAGAGGCCATTAGCTCAAAGTAAACATAAAGGGCCATGGGTATTCCCTGATTCCCCTGGAACAGCATCCATCGTTTTGCCATGAAACTGCTTCAGAGTGCAGGTCTTTCCTAGGGAAGCACTGAAAGCATGAGCTGAACATACCTGATGCAGTATTGCCTAGCTGCTTCAGTGGCCTCCGAGGCTGTAGCTTGGGAGGAATTACAAGCGTTCAGTTCCTCTCCAGGGGACATTAACTCTGGAACATAATGCTAGGCATTAAATTACAAAGCATATAATCATTGCACTGCTAATCAACTCATGCTCATACTAGAATTCTTACTTATTCCTTACACCTTCCCAGATCCCACAAGCTCATGTTGCTTTCTACTCAACTGTCCAATTTGGACTGACAATACATGAGTCCTGTCTGAGTGGTGACAGGACAAAAATGTTTGGCATTCTGAAAACTGAAAGTAAAGAGATGAAACAAACTTGACTATAAAAATATACCACGTGACCTAGTGACCTCAAGATTGTATTTATTTTCACATTTAATTTTGGTAAACATGTATCTTTAAGATTAGAGTCAACACAATCAATGTCTAGTCTGCTGCACTGTCAAGATAAAAATCCAAGAGGCTTTTTAAAGGGACTGTGTCTAGCTGCTGTTGAATTTCATGGCGACGAAGGGCCCTGATAATGCAGAACATTGTTCATGAGGCTGGGAACCAGGGCATGCAGGTACTGCTTGTTTGTGCTATGCACGTGCTCAGGATTTTTGGACAAATTATTTATTTGTTTTGTCTTTCACCACTGCACCCACCCCCACTCAAGAGAAAGTAGTAATAACAATATTCCTAAATTCTGCACAAAAAATTAAATGCATAAAGGAAGAGGGATAGAGTTATTACTCATAGTATCTACTATCATTAATCTAGGATAATGAGTAAGTAAATTGGTGGTGTAGTGTACATTACTAGCAGTAATGGAGTGAGATTGTACTGTGTTAAGGTTAGAGATCTATAAAAATGTTAACTTTCTTACTGCTTCCAAAAATAAGCTGGTGTCTCTTTGGACAGCTGACAGCACTTGCTGTATCTAGTGACAATGCTGAAGTGACAAGTCTCAACCCTGGCTTGCTCCCTCATTTCTGTTCACATTAGGTTAGGACCTAGAGGGTTGCAGGACACCGTGTTGCCTGATTGCTCAATGATGTCATCCCCAATCACTTATGTATCATGTTTCTGGGGCACTGAATCACTTCCCTTTTTGTGCTCTTTCTGATGAAGGGAACCGGAACTAAGCACTTTTGCCTTTCATAGCCCCTGGCTAGTAGTATCTGGCATGGCAGCCAGTTATATTGAGCAGGCTGTGCTGGAACTTAACATTTCAACCAGAAACGCTTAGAAATTATGGTGCTCGCATCCCATCTAGTGGAGGAATCAGATGAATTCATCAGCTGCTTGTTGCTAAGTAAGCACATACTTCTGCTGTGAGTGTAGGAACAGAGCTATCAGCCTCCTCAGGATGCAGGCAGTTCACACAGCACGCTCACAGTGGTGATTCACCCCATGCAGAATGGATAGGGTGCATTTCTTGACATAAAATTAAGTCTGAAAGTTTACCCTTATGTCAGGCATTTGCACTAGGAAGGAACAACTGGCTACCTTTAACTGTGGGCAACAGCTTTGCTGCTCCAGGGCACCAGCATGAGAACCAGCTGTAATTTCTGAGTTGCTGCCAATGATTAAAACTAATTAGCCATTTTGAGGCTAACAAACACTTTACAATTCCCTCTGAATCCCCCTACAGCCCCGTAAGGATCATGATCCAACTTGAAAGAACTTTCATCTGCTTCATGCGCAGGATGGGAGAGTGAGATGTCTTTTCTTCCTCCATGGAAGAGGCTGCAGAGCCAAAACCTATTCAGTTGTCCTAACCTGAAAGAAGGCACTGTTCACTGACAGTCAGGTGAGCAGGGCATGTCACAAACTACCCTAGTGACAGTAGGCTGAACCATGTGTACAGATCTGTACAGATTATTTTGACTTGCACTGAAGTAATCAGGGGGTGGTTTCTGACAGGTTTGAAAATTAGCTTGAGTGGCTCCTTCTTGAGAAGAGTTCATTCTGGCAGCCCCTGAGCCTCATTCCCCACTGACCCCCTGCAGCTGCACAGTGCAGAGCTCAGCTGTCTGCCACCAGCCAGACATCTGCTGTTGGTGCCACATATAGGCATTTCCCACCCTGCATCTCAGCATCTGGGAATCTCAAGTGCCAGGGCAAAAGAGTTATTCTCAAACAGGGGAAGGGCTGCCACTTCCTGCTTGAATAGAGCCTATCATGCCACCTCTCCTAAAAAAAAAAAAAGAAAGTGATCCAGTTTTACAAACAGGATTTTCTTATAACTATGAGTTTTGCTGTTACACAGAGAAAGCCTGTGGACATGGAACAGTCTGGGTGCAAGTGGTGAGCACACGAGATAGGTGAGCATGCCACCCTCCTGACACATTACCCACTTCCAGCTGGTGAAAGCCTATTTCATAGGTCAAGCACAGATTTCAGCTAAAATAATTACTTATGCATAATGAGTGTTAGAAGGGGGTTGTTCATTCCTCTTCATTGTCATACTTAGTGATCACCTGCAAGTTAAAACGCTGTTTCTGTACTAAAAAAAAATACAATGCCTTCTCTTACCTGGCAGTGCCTCCAGCCTTTGCACAAACAGATGCAAATCATGCTTTTTTTAGTATGAAAATTCTCTGTTCGAAGTGCACTAGGTGGCAGTGTTCCTTTTGAATCACTGCAGAGCCACTGCTCCACCATGATCACCTCATTCAGAAAGCAAGGCCCTGGCAAGTGTTGACATTTTCATTCCCAGGGTATTCTTCCAAATTTTGGGGTTCCAAACTTGGTGTCTTTCCAAGGTGAAAAACTGCATCTTTGAGTCCCTTCTGCCATTGCCTCTTATGAAAGTTTTGTGTTCAGTTGTGCAGTGGTGGTTCTTGCTGTTGAGCCCCCAGAGCTAGCACTGGACCCAAAGGGTAGCTGTGTTCCTGCACACAGAGGCTGTAGCTCATATATTCCTTAATCTCATTCAGACTGAGTTTAAACAGTAAGTTTTGCAGCAATTTCCCAGTACAGGCTTTGATCCGTTGTCTGTATTGTGTTCCGGATTCTTTGTAAGAGAATGTGCTTTGTTGATGTATTAATACAAATTCGAAACTTTTGAGTAATACATGGCTTTCCAGTGTGAAGCCAAGGAGATATTAAGTCTGGGAGATGCTGGGAATGCTTTGAATCAGCACACCTTACCAAGGAAAAACTACATCTAACTGCAGACTGGGAGAGGAGTAAGTAATTTTGACAGCTTTGTATTTGAGCTTGCTCTGTCCACTCACAAGTGGACAAGAGATACATTAGGATTTCTCACATCTAGTGATAAATTTAAATTCAGCCAGCTCTCTCAACTGTGCTGATCTGCCCCCTTTTGTCCTCAAAGTAAGGCTCCAACTGATTTAGCAACTTTTTTTAGGAGAGAGAGCAACTGTAAACTGCACTCTTCAGCTGAGGTTGAAGGGAAGGTGAGGATTGAGAGCAGCTCAGAGAAAGAAAAGAGGTAAAGAGCAAAACAGTGCTCAAACTGTATTGGTTGACTTCTAACTCCTCATAATGCAGCAATGCAAGAAGGCAATCATTTAGAAGGAAAGTCTGATGGCAGGGTTAAACAGATCTCAAACGGCTGAAGGACAGAAATACTGTCACCATACACTCTGCTGTAAAGTGGAAGGTAAGAGCAGCTTCCCTGGTAGTGAATCCCTGGGAAGCCCCAGCACTGCACTGGTATGTATGGCAGAGCTGCATCTCCCATTCAGTGCCTGCACTCGGCCCATTTCTGCACACACTGGAGGAAGACAGGAAATTAACCCAGTCCTCATCCCTGCACAGCTGGTCTGTGGAGACAACACAAGCATTTCCTTTCCAGTAGACGTGAACTGAGTCCCAGACCCTTTCACCTGTAGGAGGAAAACTAATCTGGTGTAACTTGCACTCCAGCTCAGAGTTCAGTCCAGGGAATTATGTGTAAGTGGAGGATATGAAGACTTATTTTTTTGTTGTGAAAAAAAAATTTAAAAAAAAAAATAGTGTTTTCTGTTTAAATGCCACTCCACTGACCTTGGATGGAAACCCACCAAAGCTTTTTGGGTATCATACCCTGCCACCAACCCTGTACAACACGTCAGATGAACTGCCTGGACTGCATTACTTGAGAGCTTGTAATCTACGTCCTGATGCCACACCTTGGCAGCAAGCTGGTGTCCTTCTGTTGGCAGAAACACCAGCCCCTGTGGGGTAGTTTGGTGGCAAACATGGCTTTGTGTCCAAGAGAGGGCAGCATTCTCCCTCTGCTGGGAAGGCGGGGAGGAGGGAGCTGCCTGACCACACGTCTCTTTCTACGAAAATGCATGCTTTGTCAGATGGCATTTCAGAACAGACTCTATTTAAGACTTCGTGCATCTGTTTAGGGAGATAACAACTGATTTTATACTTTAGATTTGCTAGGGGCAATTTATCACACACCTGTAAGTAAAATCCAAGCCAGTTCTTGGTGTGCCATCATCAGCTGCCATTCCTGCCTTTATTCCAGCAAGAAGGCGTGGCAGTCTCCTGGTAACCAGCATCCCTCCACAGGTGGTGGCACAGTGGGAAAGGCAACTTCATCTCTATTTCAGAACATACAGCGGCTTTATACTGTTAGGTGGTGGTGGAGGAGGGGAGGCGGAAGAGAAGAACAAGTGGGCAGATGTTTACATTTTTGTTACTGTTTTATATTCTTGCATAGATTATACCAAAACTGGACCTCAGAAAGAGCAGCCAGTAAACATAAGAGGAGACTCCAGCACTTTTCAGTGGCTTGCATACCAAATGGGGTCCTCTGTTTCCTAGAGCTGCATCTCCTCCAATTACCTGCACAATCCACCCAGGTGGATACACTAATGCTCATACGCTCTGTACATCTGGCAACCTTCAAGCTCTGAGCTCCTGATGATCTCAGTGGAGTTGTGGTGCAGCTAACAAAAATCCAGCCTGTGCTGCAGCGAGGGAGAGAAATACACAAAGGCCTTTCCTTTCCCAGGTTCCTTCTGCAACAGGTGAGAAGGAAAGAGAAAATGTAAGTAGCTACACTGCTGCACCACTCCCTGAAGTAAAGGGGACTGATCACAGAAGGGTTCCCCATCACTAGCATACTTGGGAAAAGAAATGTTCCATCAGCATTTAATTTCAGAGCTGCATTTCAGAGCTCCTGTGGTATGCTTCTTATTGGCCTAATTAACAAGCTTGAAAGACTAGGAGTCACAGGGTTCATATGCAAAACAGATGGTAGACAGGACATCAATAAAGCTCTTTTAGATTATGCTGGGAAAAAAAAGCAGAAGCTTTTCCTTGAAATCGTTTCAAGGAAATGGCATTTGATTTACAGCCCTAATATGGCATATTATTTATACTGTTGCAAACTTTTATGAATGTGAGCTTCTCACTGAAGATGAGTTTAACTACAGCAGTGGATCAGGGTGGCTTGGATGTAGTGCTTAGAACATTGAGTCATTGTTCTAGAGAAGAAAGTCTTACTGCAGTCTCTGCTATTGACCTGACACACAGCACTTCACCCCACCCTGCTGCCAGCCTATTTTAAAAATGGGAATACCTCCTTTATATTATGCTTTGAGATCCTTTTAAGCTACATATAATTAATTATCTTAACAGAGAAGAAAATGGAGGGTTGTTAGAAGTTCAAATCCTTCAGTTTCTGAGTACTGCTATATTTAAGTTGGCAAGTGTTTTCACCATTTTGATTAGAATAATTTCAAAGGAAAGGCAGGATGAGCCACTTTGCACCGATGCACTCAAACACTGCGCAGTTCACAAAATCATCTCTGACTCAGTCCAATCCTTCCATAGAGCCACGTGGAAGGACTTAAGCCCTGAATATACACATGAGAGCCAGCAACATTGGCATTTGTTACACTGTACTGAGGACATACGTTTCCCAGTACAGTCCCCAATTTAG